>CM053026.1:678951257-679146609 GCA_028564925.1 Lithobates sylvaticus | reverse complement strand
CCGTCACCTGCTGTCAGATGCCACATATCACTTACCACAGTCACCTGCTGCTAGATGCCACGTGTCACTTGCCACCATCATCTGCTGCCAGATGCCATGGGTCACTTGCCACCGTCACCAACCGCCCATTTTCCACAGTCACCCGCTGCCAGATGCCATGGGTCACTTGCCACCATCACCAACTGCCACATGTCACTTACCACATCACCTCCTGCCAGATGCCACATGTCACTTGCCATCCATAGCCTGCCTCTCTCCCTGTCTTCAGTTGGGCATGCTGGGGGGCGCAGTTTCCCTCTGGACTACCTGTCCCATGATCCTCCTTTTGTGCTTTTTTTTTTTTTTTTTTTTTCTTCTTCTGCCCAATAGGAAGGAAAAGGCACCACTTCCCGCTCCCGAGTACAGCAGCATGAGAAGGGGGAAAGACGATCCCGCAGCCGCAGACACAGCCGCTCTCCCCGCTGCTGACCGAAGAAGGGAGGGGGGATGGGCAGGAAACAGAGACCTCTCCTGTACAGCGGCAGCTCGAGGGGGGGCAGCAGTTTCTCCTCCTCGCACCCGCTCGCCGCTCCTATCATTTCCCGGCAGGGAGAGCATGCGGCAGGGGGGTCCGCGGCAACTGGGCTTCAGCGCCCCTCTGCCTTTGCTCGTACCGGCCCAGTTGCCGCTCTGCCTTTGCTCGTACCGGCCCTGCCCCCTATAACCAGCTCTGACCATTTAGCTTCTCTCCAAGACTAAATGTAACCTTAAACCTGTCTCTAGCACTTAATGCTGACAACCATAACACTTAACAAAACACTCTGTTTCAGCATGGAAGCTGTCTCTGCTTGCTCCAAAGCTTGAGAAACTGCATCTTTGAGACTTTACCCAGTCTTAAAATCTGACTTCTAACTCCACTAAAGAAGCTGCTTCATTCTCTTGCTTGACCATAGGGTTATTGTAATGAATGTATGTTCAGGGAGCAATCTTGTTCACACCAAACAAAGTCTGCCCACAAATGCCTAATACTCGTTGGCAACACCAATTGCAACCAGGCATACTTTTGCATATCGCTTAGATCAGGGTTTCCCAACTTTTTGAAGAGCGAGGGCCACTTAAGCGACTTTGTAACTAGTCGCTGGCCACAATGAGCAGAGCAGGCGGATGACAGGTCCATGCAGAGCGGACACGGACACAGCCCACTCTACTCTATGGGTCCTCCGATCCGCCCTGACGGAAGGGGATTGATCCCCTTCTGTTTTTTTTTTTTTTGTGAATCAGATTGGAGGTAGGCGGGTGTAAAAGGACACAAATCTGTTTACATCTGCCATTTCATAGAAGTGAATGGAGGGTCCGATTGAGTGAAAGGGGCCTTTCACACTAATGCAGCGCAGTGCACCTGTGTCTTTCCTGCGGGTTAGACTTAATATCCCTTGATAAAGTCACGTGTTCGTGACGCAACGCGTCGGGAGGAGGAGCCTAGTGAAGTCACCGAGACTATGAGTGAGGACGAACAGGGCAGAAAGCCCACACACAGTGCCTGACAGCTTTCGGCTACCGCGCTCAAACCACCGGGTGTTTTGTGAGTAGACCAGCATCCACCTGCTACATTCACACAAATATATTGTAGCAGTGCTGCGCAATGTGTTGTATATTTTTTTGTATCCATATGTGAACACACTTGGAGAAGAAAGAAAAGAAGGAGAAGGAGAGGAAGAGAGCATCCAGAAGTGTCAGCAATAGATAAGGAAAGTGACACTTGCATTTTTATTCATTTTTATTCCTTTTTTACACATCAGTGAGCGGTATCTTTTTCACATCAATTAGCGGTGTTTGTCCCTAATTATAGCAAGGAGGAATGAGATACCCACTGTTTAATTGTTTGATCATTTGATTAATTATTATTTAATTAATGAGCAGCTCTACAAACGGCCGTATGACTTTCTAATAGCGGCATAATATATCCTGGAATTGAATTGATTTATTCGTGGCTTTCAACCTTAATCTATTTAATTTATTTCACTAATTGGCACATACACTGAACTGAAATAACTAACTGGACCATACCATTTGCCAGTGGACTCAAGCAAGGTTAATACTTAAAGTCCCATATTTCTGTTCCCAATCTCACCAAGATTGGTTTGAACTGATTGATTGATTTATCATACACGCTAATCGATCAACCACTAATTGTATGAGGTTCATGCGAATTGCAGTCATCAATACCTCATCAAATAACCTTTGAAGGAACTTTTAATACACTATTTAATACACTGATTTGTTTATCAATTATATTTATTTATCATCAATTATAATTTTTATCACATATTTATATATCACATATTATTGTTCACGTTTTGCACAGAGGTTTTTTTAAATAATCTATTTTATTGATTTTTAAGGTTGATTTAAGCGCACCCACTACACAACATTGTGTACTTGTTTTAAACTTATTCACGTGTGGGAGCACTATTATATGGGTTGCAGCTACATCATTTGGCTATCTTAAATATCGGTTGCTTCTCTGATTTTAAATTCATAATAGCGCTTGAGTATATACATTATTACTAGACTTAATAGACTTCTATTATATCCTGCAGGTGTGGTGCACTTTCTGAAAGCACACCAAACCTACAAGTAATAACAGAAGTCTGTGCCTCAGTGCAGGTAACCTGAAGATGCACTACACCTGCCGATCAGTTTGAAAGCAGCCCTGCAACCACTGTGCAGATATGCCCAATATATACACTGCAATTTTAGTAATAAACTTACCTTTAATAACAGTCTTCCATTCAGGTATCGCCTGCCGTTGCTGTCCCCGGCAGAGTGCATTTGGTATCACTCCGCCTGTGGCAAGAGACGGCGCTATACAGGAAGCATCAGCTTTTACAGCTCTGCTCCACAGCTGCTTGCTTTGCCAGCTTCATTAACAACACAGATGCTCTGGGATGGCGGGTCTGCAACCCATGTTCTGGGCTTGCCAATCTGCCATTCCACAGAAGGAGGTCGCGGGCCACATTAGAGGGCTCCGCGGGCCACATGTGGCCCCCAGGCCACTGGTTGGGCACCCCTGGCTTAGATCTGCTCTTTTCTCTGCACACTGTTGTCAGAAATTTAAGTCCTGCTAGATCACTTCAGGCTGGCCCTTTTTGCAGGCATGGCTATGTAAAACATAAAAAATAGGGGCCTATACAGTTTAAAATACAGTAATACACTGTCTCATGCTGCTCTGCACATTCTCAGTTTCTCTCCCATTTTAGACAATTTTAGGCACTGCTGAGTTTGTAGGGGCTGATCTGCTCACAGCATTAAAGCGTCATTAAACCCACCTATCAGTGGTGGCTTGTGTTTTGAGAGTGCATGTGCATCCCCCCCCCCTCATAACTGCCGCCGCCCCCAATCGATGCACTCAGCCCCTTTCAGGATGCCGGGTGCATGGGGGTGCTGCGGCGGGCAGGCTGGCTGGCTGTATGGGAGAGGCAGAGGAGAGGAGAGAAGCGATCGGGCGAACGAGCAGAGATAACATCTCTCCCCACCCACTCCACATCAGCGCTCTTCACAGCCGGGCCTCTTCAATTTGGGAGCGAGGTGCATCGAGCAGCAGAGAGATGACATCTCTCACTGCCCGCCACACATAAGCGCTCTTTCGCCCTCACTAAATGGACCAGTACTGACAGCCTGCCACCAATGCAGTGCCAATGTACATTTGGTGGCATTGGCTGGCATGGCAAGTGACAATCCACATCATTTGGCAAGTGACAACCCACATCTGGTGGCCGGTGATGTGGCAAGTGACAATCTGCAAATGGTGGCAGGAGATGTGGCGATCTGCAAATGGAGCCAGGAGATGTGGCAAGTGACAATCTGCAAATGGTGGCAGGTGAGGTGGCAAGTGACAATCTGCAAATGGTGGCAAATCAATTTAAATATGTTAATTTTTTTTTTTTTTTTTTTAAATACTGGTCACATTCCTATATTGTCCCTATTCCCATATGTAGGGGGCACTATTTGCTCCCCCTATCTTCATTCTGGGGCTGTATACTCTGTCCTGTGATTCTGGGGCTGTATACTCTGTCCTGTGATGCTGAGCTGTATACTTCTGACACTATGTGTGGAAGCACGTGGAATACAGGGGACAGAGTGGGTGGATTCTATAAGTTGTGGGGCTTATGAGAAGTGGAAGGGTCAAAATAAAGGGCAGGGTCTGGCGCCCTTCATCTTAAAACTTCACCTGCCGCCACTGCCTCTCATCCTTTACAGCCAAGGATGCTGCTTCTGTTTGATCTGCAACTGCCATGGTGCTGCTCATGTGTTCAGTTATGACACCATTCATTTGATGGTTTGACAGTTTGTATGACGACAGAAGCAAAATGTGACAGTTACCAATCCCAGCATTCCAGGAATGTAACTGTTTTTTTAAACTTTTAAATCAATAGGTTTAATTTCACTTTATGATTTATTGCTGTTTGGGGGCTGTGGGCTTCAGCAAAATGACAGCCTCCAGCAAGAAGAAACAGTAGCAATTCTGGAGGCAATTTACAGCACTCACAAATTTTGATAGCATAATTATTAATGTGGAATGTATGTTACTTGCTAAAGAACATTATTTTTTTATCAAATTGTTATGGGCAGAGTTCCACTTTAGTATCACTTTAAACACACACTGTTTAACCTCTTCAGCCCCGGAAGATTTGGCTGCTCAATGACCAGGCCATTTTTTTGCGATACGGCACTGCATCGTTTTAACTGACAATTGCGTGATCGTGCGACGCTGCACCCAAACAAATATGACGTCCTTTTTTTTTCCCCACAAGTAGAGCTTTCTTTTGGTGGTATTTGATCATCTCTGAAGTTTTTATTTTTTTGGGCTATGAACAAAAAAAGAGCGACAATTTTGAAAAAAAACACAATATTTTGTACTTTTTGCTATAATAAATATCTCCAATTATTTTTTTTTAAAAAAAAGCTAATTTTTTTTCCTCAGTTTAGGCCGATATGTATTCTTCGACATATTTTTTGTAATAAAAATCGCAATAAGCGTATATTGATTGGTTGCGCAAAAGTTATAGCGTCTACAAAATAGGGGAAAAATGTATGGCATTTTTATTATTATTATTTTTTTACTAGTAATGGCGGTGATCCGCGATTTTTAATCGGGACTGCAACATTATGGCGGACACTTTTGACACTTTTCTGGGACCATTAACAGTTATACAGCCATCAGTGCTATGAAAATGCACTGATTACTGTGTAAATGTCACTGGCAGAGAAGGGGTTAACTGTGCTCCCTAGTGTGTGTTCTAACTGTAGGGGGATGGGAGTGACTGGAGGAAATGACAGATCGTTGTTCCTAGCTAGTGGGAACTCACCATTTGTCTCTCCTCACAGAACAGGGATTTGTGTGTGTTTACACACACACACACACACACACACACACACATGTCCCTGTTCTTGCTCTCGTGCCCGCGATCGCACGTGGCTGTCGGTCATCCTGACCGCTGGCCACGGGCATCGGCATCCCCGCAGTGGGGGCCACGCGTGAGCCTGCTATCCCGCTAAAAGAGAACAACGTACAGCTACGACGGTTTGCGGGAGCGTGCCGACCTGCCTCAGTATAATGACGGCTGCTGGTCGACAAGTGGTTAATTTACATTGTCCCTTCTATTACTGTATATGGATAAGGGCACTGAAATTATTTTAATTAAAAAAAATCTAAGTAACATTTTCCTAATTGATACAAAGCTGTCACATGCCCCAGATCTTTCCCAGCCTGTCTGCAGAGAAACATAAGCAGGAGGAGCTTCTAGTTCTCTGCTGCAGGTCACATGTTCAAAATAAATAAAAAACAGTCTTTGGATTACAGAGTAAAAATAAATAATTAAAAATCAATAAACTGTTTTAAATTGTCATACAAATAATCTTTATTATTTTTTGGCAATAACATGGTGTGGGTGGACTTCTGCCAGTCACAGGCTGTGTCACACCCCTCCAGCCTGTGTATTCGAATAAGAGGGAGGTGAAGCTTCCATCAATCAAAATTAAATTTCCTACTCCAATTGTTTTTAGCTGGTTAGTGGGCATGGAGGAGAAGGGAGGGGTGGGCTGTCTTTTTACCCACATGTGTGACTCTATAATCACATGGGCTGCTCAGATGTGATAGGAAGAACATGCTCAGCATAGAAACTCACTGAAACTGAGCATATACACAGTTGCCACCACAGCTGAAAAATCCCTAGCCGAATTGGGGACTTAGGCAGAAGGTGGAGATAGAGAGCAGAATGATTAACCAGGTTTTTTGCAGAATACAGAAAACAAATTTATAGTGACTAAGTGAGTATGAGCAGCGTTTAAACCAGCATTTATTGTTTTTATGATGTGGGTTTAGTGACACTTTAATTCTACAACTAACTTTAGTAGACCGAAGTCAGAACCCAGTTGCATATCTGCTTCACATTACCAGATTCCAATAAAATGTTACAAATATCGCCTACTGTCCGCTTATCAAATGCTGCACACGCCTGCATTTTATGAGTGACATGTCCATCTTCCCTTCTGCACAGAGTACAATCTCCTTTTATTTATCTCTACACTCTTTATTATGGTGATTCTCTGTATGGGTGTACATTGTTGTCATTATTTATCCCTCCTCTTTGTTTTTTGCACAGAATGAGAGCCCTTTAGGTTGTTTCTCCTCCCTTGTTCCTGTATTGATTATTGGCTTTTAACACATTGATGTCTCTGCCTGGTGTTTATTGTCATTTTTGTACACGTTTTTCTTTTTCTCTTTAGGTAGTGAAATATTTTGGAACATTTTTCATGCTTGCCAGGTGGGGGCCAATTGCGTTGAGTGGATTTGGCTGTGAATGGGTGTTTTCACCTATTTCAACACTGACCACACAGTTTGACCCCCTGGTCATGACTAAGCACAAGATGTGTGAAACATGTTAACCTTACATTCATTTCTGTGACTGCATCTGTCTACATTACAATAAAGAAGTTTTTATTGGTATCCCGTTGCGGTGCGCGGCTGCCTATTCCAAGTTTCCACATCTGCATTCACACTTACTGAAACAACACCTATAGCCTTGTGGTTTGCCAACATTAGGAAAGCAAATAGGAGGATCCTATAGCCTCACTACAAGGAGAAATTCTGAAATATGTGATACTCATGCATGGCTTTTTTTTTTTACATCCACTTACAAGAATTTGCTGACTCCAAAATGCCCAGATCCGGTCAGATAATAGAAGTCAGCCACGCTGCTTGCTTATTCTGGCTTAAAGCGAGGTTGACTACCATATTGATGCCACAGCCTACACCCCTGAAGAAATCACTAGACCATATGCTAGACCCCTAAATCACTCCGGGTTGCTCACAATCCTGTTGCACCCATTTCTTCCCATATTTACCTTTAAATGTTCCCCCCCTAATCCTTTCCTAATTTCCCATCCCTCACCCCATTTCCAACTCCCGTTCTCCCGTAGGGTCACTCTCTCCCCATGTTTTACTCCCCTACACTTGCCAGCTATCTCACTCCACTCCTGTCCTATAGTTTTACAGAAAAAAATAATGGACAGCACAAGTGCAAACTACCTCCTATCTTGCATACCACACATACATATGAACAGGAGGACACAGCAGAACCTAACACAACCATGGAATTTCCAATTAAAATATGTACTTTGAACACTGTGAAATACTTATTTTTTTTAACCCCTGACTAGTGTGATTTACAGTCTAATCCAGTACTGTGTGACTGATATGCATCAGTTGTAAATAAAGAATTGAAAAGAAAAAAAGAAAAAAACAGATTTACAAATGTCAACAAATGAACCTTGAAGTATTTCACACAAAGTGCTTAATCATAAGTCCTTTTAATTAAGCACTGCAAAACACATCAAGGCCCTCTTGATTATGTCGTTATATCTGAGCACTTAACCTAACTCCATTAACACTTAACCCCCCCACAACATTTGTCCTCCAACCCACTATACCTTTTCCCCTCACCCATTTCATTTTTCCTGGAAAAAAAATCTTATTGGTTTTATATTCGAAATATTATAAAAAATAAAACATATGTTAATACATTCATCCACAAACACATACAGTACTATGTACAATAATTCTGCTAACAAATTAAAGCATAGCAATAAGTAAAAATTAATTGATATCAATTATTGCGCTCATTTTTACAGTTGTGTCTAAGCTATAATACATAAATCCATTTAATATTAAAAAAAATCCCCTTAAAAGGAAATATTTTTGAAAACAAAAAAATCTGTTAAACACTTAATGCCCATTAAAGTCAATTGATTGCAGTACACACGTTACTCTATATGATTAATGATGAGTGGAATAGCGTAATTCTCTGGTCAAACTATGATAAATATCCAAGACAAAATGACCAACTTAACTGTTTCAATATTTAATTCATATTGATTATAATAAATCTTTTCACAAAAACCTTCAGACTTCTTTCTAACCTTAGTAGTTCGATCAGGATAATGCGTATTATATATGTATAAACTCTAATTATATTTATCTCAGTTTGTGTGTAAACATTATTTGCTCATCCCAGAGTTTGGATTTAAGAGCCGGTTCACACAGGGGCGACTCGTCAGTCGACTTAGCCGCCTGACAAGTCGCGTTCTGTTCTGTACTATGGAACTGTCCTAATAAGAGCGACTCAAATCGCTCCGACTTAGAAAAAGGTTCCTGTACTACTTTTGGGGAGACTTCAGGCGACTTGCATTGACTTCTATACAGAAGTCGTTTTGCAAGTCGCCGCTGAAGTCGTGTGCAGGTCACCTGAGGCAGTCGCACTGCAAGTCGTGCTGCCTCAGTGTGAACTGGCTCTAACCAAAAGGCAAACTTTGTTTAAGATTTGGATACATTTGGATAAATTGGTTGAGGATTAGAACCACTCAGATCTGTATTGTAGTCTATGTCCGTGTTAGGGAGAATTGTCCTGATCCCCAATGTCACCAGGGAAGAAATATTGCCCTTCAAAGTGAACAGTCTATTTGTCTCTTGTAAACTCAACCTCACAGTGGCACCTTTTTTATTTTGCATAGTTATTTATTTGATTCACGCGTGTGTCATCTTGCACTTACTGTACGTGTTCCTTTTGACTGGGGTGGTAGCATATGGGTCTTCAGGCCTACCCTAAAATCTAGGGGGGGATATTTGTGGCCATTAGGTTCCTTCCTCCCCTACCTTGAGGGGGGGGGGCTCTCTTCAGGAGATTCTCCCCACCTAGTACTTGCTGGCCAACTTGGATGATCAAGAGGAGCAGGATCGACTGGGCCTTTTGGCTAGGTGGACCTGAATGTGCCTTACCCCTGGTTAAGAGTCTTGTGCCTCAGGGGCTCAGAAAGGGGTCCTTTCTCTTTCTGATGGAAGAAATGCACACCCTAATTGAAGGGTTTTCTGTGTGTTCACATGCAGTTTTTAATATTTTGTGTTTATGCATTGTGTACTGCACCACCCCCTATTAAATGAATGTGTTCATTGGTGTGTGCTCCCATAACATTGGCTGCCTAAAGTCTATGTGGAGTGACGTTATTCCATAACTATGCCGGCAGGGGCTGGCTGGATATAGCTTTGCCCAGCACTGCAGAATGACATGCACAGTCAGAATGACATGCTCTTTCAGAGGTCTTGCTAGGCCCGGGGCACTGGGCAGGAGACCTGGGAAACACATCTATTGGGGAGGGGCTTCAACAAGAAAATAACACATGTGTTTAGAGGCAGGGTTTATACCCCAATACATGGTTGCAGGACCTGAAATGTCACAGGCTAAAGATGTTATAAAGCATGGCAAAATAAAAAAAGAATCAATGACTGGCTTCAGAAATAGAGATTTTACATGGAGGCGGTGGCCCCTCTAATTGAAAGAAATACCAATTTTTTTTTTTTACTAGAGCTTGTGTACTGCCTTACTTGCTAACAAGCTTTTAGCACATTCTGTAATGCAGGAAACAACACATTACAGTTCAAAACTTGTCTGCTTTTTGGTTGAAAGGCGTTATGCAACAGTAATCACAGAATGTCCAATGCCTATGAATACCCGTGATGACAAAAATAAAAGAAAGCCACTAAGACAGCATGCAGTACTATAGTTTCTATTAGGGCATATTTTTAAATATTAAGGTTTTAGGTGAGAAAGCACGTACTGCTATTTATTGTTGAATAAATAATAGTCATAATAGTACTTGATTACCGTAAATGAACAGTACTTTTTACCAACATGAGATGTGCCAAAACAGGCTGTGGACATCTGCTCATTATTTTAGTGTTTTCTTCAAATTTTTCAGGGATATAGGAACATTTGGGAAATTAGTTGAAATGTCTTTTGATCAGAAATGTTTTTTCCGACACTTCACAGCATATAACAATGCTTATTATGTAATTCATTAAATAAAATGGTGAACTGTACCAGTGGAGGAGCCTATATAGCACAAAGAAAATATTATCTTTCATTTTCCATTTTTCACTAGAAAATTAACACTGGCGAGTCTTCTGTGTGACCATTCGTTGACATAAGCTCAGAAAGACCAAAAGCAAACAGTAAAAAAAATTAAAAAAAATGGGCACAAGACAAAATAAAGTGAAACAATTAGTGCTGCTGGGTTATACCTATGGGTCTCTCTATAGTTAAATTCATGCATCATACTCCTGATGATTGTCTGTAAACGCCATGAAACACGTTGAGTCTACACTCAAGGGTGCCAAGTCAAGCTTGCCCACAATCATGAATTTGTACTTTTGTACCATATATTGCTTGTATTTATTATGATAATTATGTTTGATTCATATGCTCATTATATTTATGGTTGCTGTCTGTACCAATCATGTCCATTTATGATTCATATTAAATACTACTACATTAATTATGGTTTTCTTAGTATATCCCATGCATTGTATATTTTTATACTATGCATTATATATCAGATTTATTTATCAATTTATTAAATCATTAATATATTATACTTCCATTGACAACCCTCTGGGATTATGACATTCAACCTATTCATAATTAGGTACTTCATTCATTAATTTTTACCAACAAAGACATGCCTCGTGTAAAGTCCCATATCTTTCCTTTTTTCGTAAATCAGTGGCCTGTATACTAAAAGATGCATAAATCTCAACAATATTATTGTAATGTTAATGAATAATAATAATTAAATCTGAAATATCTGAAATATATAAATAGCTGCTGTACACCAATTAGTGTTTCACTACACCGAACAAAAAGAAAATTGCATATATAAATGGTGCAGCGCTATTCTCATACAATCCGCACACAATATATCACACTAAATGAATCTGATTTGAAAAACAAAAAATTAAAATTACAATAAAATAAACATATAATCAAAGTCTTTGTAATGTGTATTAATCCACTGCTGTGCTCCTCAACAATCTTCTCACATAAAGCAAGCGTTTCCACCACCAGGTGAATTGTGCTTTCACCTCACTCCTATTAACCACCTTCCGTCGCCCAGATCTCTCCGTTGATCTCCGCTGAGCCGGCGGATGACGGGTCCCTCTCTGCTCACTGAGCGGGGAGGGGCTTGTCCAGCGCTGCTGGTCTCTATATGGAGAGAACGGATGAAAACGGACATCGTGTCGGTTTTCATCTGATCTCACATGATCGATTCAAGCCGCCAGCGACGGATCTGGACGTAGGGCCATCCGTCTGCTTTTGGCGGATCGGACCGGGTCGGATGTCAGCGGACATGTCATAGACCAGCATGGAGCGCCCGTTCAGGTCCGCCGTCAAAACTGAACGGTCCGTCAGTGTGAAATCTGAACACATGGAGAGGTAAGCTGACAGACAAACATTACTGCATAACCATGACAGTTATCATCGTCATTGCAACTGGCATCTCCTCTGAAGTCCTGAACTTATGTGTACCTTCCCACCTCATCTGGGCGACGGAACCTGCATATACTACTCCCATCAATCCCTCCATACTCTGCCCTGTCTGTCCCATCCGCTACAATATATGGCCCACATAGCTCACTTCTGACTATATCGGTATATGCCTGGATACATTCTAAAATTTTATTTATTCAACATAACATGCATAAACACATACACATACATAATCATGATAGTGACAAATGTATTAGGCATCATTAATAAACCCCCATAAAAAACGCCTATTCATATTTAAATGACCCTCTCTTTCTCAATGCACAAATATAAATCAAATATTTATAATGTAAAAATATATACATTCAAATAAAAACAAAATAGAATAGATTAGATTAGATATCCCCCAAAACCTTGACTCAAACCTGGTTCACACCAGTGTGACTCGTCACGTGACCCTACAGTTCAAAGTCACATGACAAGTCGCACTCCATCAGTGGCAATGGAACTGTTCAACTTTGAAGGAAGCTCCAGCACTCTCTAGTGCGACCCGCATTGACATCTGTTGAATGAAGTCGCACAGATATCAGCAAGCCGCACATGAGATCGCACTACTCCTAAGTCGCACTGAAGTAGCGAGACTTCAAAAAAACACTGGTGCGAAACCACCCCATCCACCTTAACAATTATTGATGAAACAATTTAGATCAAAGTCCACATTAACATCTTTAGGTGTTAATATATTGGTCTCATAAATCCAAAGGGACTCTTGCTGGCTTAAATATCTAATAAAACTACCTTCTCTCCAATGTTGGTGAATCTTCTCTATTCCCCAGAACTTCATACATTTGGGATTCCCATCATGTACCTCCCCCTAAAGTGCTTTGAGACACTGTGTTCCCTTTTACCTTTAATAATATTATTTATATGTTCTCAGACCCTCACCAGCAGGGGTCTAGATGTGCAACCCACATACTGTAATTTGCACAGACACTTAAGAACATATACCACCCCTTCTGAGGAACAGGTTATGAAATCTTAAATTTTATGAACTTTCCCTGTGGCTGTTGCTGTAAACTCCTTTTTCTTTTTTTTTTTAAAAACAACCTTTTGTAATTCTACATGCCAGACACCTCCCACATGAATAAAAACCTGTAAGGAACGATGTTAGAGTTCCTGTCTTATTAGTGGGTGGATCTAAAATCCCTGGTGCCAATTTCGGTCTCAAACTGGGTGCCTTTTTGTATACAAACTTCAGAAGTGCTGGTAATACTCCCCCTAATATCTTGTCCTACATTATAATCTAATAGGATCCTAAATTCATTATGTCTACCATCAATATCTCCTGCCCTATCCTTTGTGGTCACTGTGCTATGTAAGTTTCTAACGGATTCCATTTCCTTTTTTATGAAAGTACTTTCGTAAAACCTTTTCTATAAATTTATTTTCAAACAAAGATACTTGTGCTACATAATCATTCTCAGTGGTACAGTTACGCCTTAAGTGCACAAACTGTCCCTTGGGGATATTCAGAAGCCAGGGTCTGTGATGACAGCCATCTATGGCTATATAGCCATTTCTGTTTGTGGGCTTACAGTAATTCCTGGTACTAATCCTTCCCTCCTGTAGCTCTAAATCAAGGAACACCATACTTCCTTTATCATATTTCCATGACAAAACAATATTTTTGTTATTAGGAGTTCAACCTGTCCATGAAGGAGAGGAGCCCCATCTCATCCCCCCTCCAAATCATGAACATGTCCTCAGTGAACCTACTGTTACACACCAGCTCACTGGGCTTATTAGTAAAGACCACCTCAGACTCCCAGTGGGCCAAAAATAAATTGGCCACACTGGGAGCAAAATGGGCCCCCATAGCAACTCCGGTGGTCTGCAGAAAGTACTTATTGTCATACCAGAAGTAATTGTGTAAGAGTCCATACTCTAGACGCTCCAAGAAATACAGCTGATGTTTTTTCTCTAAGGTGGAGCTATTTAATGCCCATTTAACTGATTGTTTACCCTGCAAGTGTTCTATAATGGTATATAGCGAACTTACATTCGCTGTAACCAAATAGTATGAAGAATCATCTAAACAAATATTATCCATAGTTTGCAGAAAATGTTTTGTTTCCCTGAGATAGGCAGGGGTTACTGTGACGAAAGGTTGCAAAAATATGTCTAAATATTGACCCAATCTAGATGATAGGGAATCAACCCCATTCACAATGGGTCTACCAGGTTCGGTTATTAATGCCTTATTTTTGGTAGAAAATATATTACCGGGTATGATAGGATGTGGGGTCCAAATATTCTGCCTTTATACTCAAAATCTTTTTCTTCATACCTCTTTTTGAAATTTCAATAATTAATCCTTATATTGTCTCACTGGATTACTATTCAATAACTGGTATGTATTCCTGTCTTCCAGTAATTTTTGCATTTCTTGTTATGATATTCTTTTGACATGAGAACCATCCCCCCCCCCCCCCCCCTCTGTCCACAGGTCTAATGACCACTTCCTTTTTCCTTTCCACGGATTTTATCCCCTTTCTAATATGTTCTGGGTCATATCTCTTTTTAATTTTTCTAAATCATTCACTACTATATTTTTAAAAACATCTACAAATTTATTATCTGTTGTTAATGGATTAAACGTGGATCTGTTCCTAAGATGTGTACTCGGCTGTACAGTGTTTGGGGTGGGTCCAACAATGAGTTTAGATAAAAAGTATTTCTTTATATTGAGGGTCCTTACATATTTTTGAATGTTAATGTAAGTATCAAATTTATTTAAATTCTTAATAGGGGCAAATTTTAAATCCTTATCCAAAACCTTTATTTTATTATTAATTAAATATCATTAATTTGTCTTCCTACCCTCTCTCAGACAATGAGACTAAGGTATTGCAGTTGGGTCTCACCTTTTGTCCAGACGAAAATGCAGACAAGTTCGAATTGGTCAAAGATCTTCACCTCTTCGCACGACGCCTGATGTATAAAGTTATCTATGATAAAACATCACTTGATGCTCCTATTGGCGAACAGAACAACGCCAATATAGAAGGAGTCACCTTTGAGGATCTAAGGGCACTACAGGACCTGATGGATCTGTGGGACGAGAGCAACCCGGAGGAAGAGGGCTGGATATTCACCAGTCCCTCCGTTACCCCCATTACCCAACAGGGGGTGAACTTCCCTCCCTCTTGCCCTCGCCCTACGGATCCATCGGCTCCTGGTGCTCAAAACTTTGGCAATCCTAAAACGTACAAACCTAAATCAAAATCCTTTCCTGTCTTACAGGGGAATTCCAAAATTTGGGCCTTTGTTATACAGGTCACAAAGGAAATAGAATCTACTAATTGGCAGACTGGACCTCAAACCAACCTGCCGAAGGAACTCAAAGAGGCATTGAAAACCTTGAAAACAAATAGCAATATTATAATCAAACCATCGGACAAGGGTGGGAATTTGGTTATCTTAGACGTAGAGAACTATGAAAAAATGTGCTTAGATATAATATCAAATAAAACTTGGTACAGATCGGTACCAGCCTCACATGTAAATTACTATATGAATAAATATAGAAACATAATAATGAAGGCCCGCATAAATGGCACCATAGACGCTAAAACTTATGATTTTCTAGATATGACCTCATTTACCACCCCTACCTTTTATGCCTTGCCCAAGGTACACAAGAGTCTGACATCGCCACCAGGCCGCCCCATAATTTCAGGGTGCGGGTCTCTGACAGAAAAAGCCAGCCAATTGGTTGATGAGTATTTGTATCCGCATGTAAAATGTTTATTCTCATATGTAAAAGATACTATAGAACTTTTGAAAAGCACAGATGGACTACAGATCCCTGCAAATGCATGGCTTGTAGCCATTGACATAGAAGCCCTCTATAACTCGATCCCACATAAAAAGGGTATCGAGGTGATAGGGGAATTTTTGACAGAAAGAGATATTGACTCATGGAAATACAATGAGTTTGTATTGGAGCTACTTAGCTTCGTACTGATGCATAACATATTTGTATTTAAACGCTCCCATTACCTCCAGCTGCAGGGGGTCGCTATGGGGGCAAAGTGTGCGCCCTCATATGCGAACCTGTACCTGGGGGGATGGGAGCGAGACCTATTCTCTGATGAGAGTAAAAGCCTGTCGATCGGTCAAATCTTATCATGGAGTCGTTACATTGATGACGTCCTCATGATATGGTCGGGATCGAGGGAGGACCTTATTGTATTTCTGGACGAATTACAAATTAATGAATATAATCTAAAATTTACCTTTAATTACGACCAGAAAAGGATCACTTTTCTGGACGTCGAACTCTTTGTTGATGAGAAAGGAACATTGTGCTCGACCCTCTATAGAAAAGCCTCAGCAGGCAATAGTATGCTGCATGCCAGCAGTTCCCATCCTGAAAAATTAATTAAAAGCATTCCTTATAGCCAATTTCTAAGGATAAAGCGAAATTGTACGCATCTCGATGATTTTCAGCGAGAGGCGAATCTTTTGCGCGAACGCCTCCTACTGCGAGGATACAGTAAAACATGCCTTAGGAAAGCTTACAATCAGGTAGTGGATATGAACAGACAACTCCTACTATATAAACCCAGACGGGTCAAGACCCAGGAAAGTACACGAGTGGTTACTAAATACAACCGACAACATAGGAAGGTACGCAACATATATAAAAAATTTTGGTATTTACTGTCCACTGATGAAAAAATATCCAAATATATCAAACCATATCCAGAGATTACATACAAGAGGTCACGCTCATTACGCGACACTTTAGTAAGCAGTCACTACTCAAGTGACCAGAACAACAAAAAACAAGCCCCAGGCACATATAAATGTGGCAAATGTAGATTTTGCCGCTTCATTTTGGAGGGCAAAAACATAGATCTGCCAGATGGTAGAACATGGACTCCAAAACATCGCACTAACTGCCAATCAGTAGGATCAGTATACTTGATGAAATGCCTATGCGGAGCATTCTATGTGGGAAAAACAAAACGCCCCCTATTTTGTCGAATGAGAGATCATGTATCACTAATATGTAAACGCAAAATGGAGACACCAATCAGCCGTCATGTAGGCTTATATCACAATTTTGATCTGAAATATATTGGTTTCTATAGTCTTGAGCACCTCCCCCAACAGGAACGGGGGGGTGATCTAGACAAGAAACTTTTACAGATCGAAACCAGATGGATCTATTTGTTGAAAGCTACCCGGCATCCGGGCCTCAACGAAGGAATCAGTTTTAAACCCTTCTTATAATGTATGGTTTCTTATGCCTCACCTTCAGCTTTTCGTTTCCTCACCGGCTGCGATCCCTTCCCCCTCCCTCCTTCCCTCCCCTCTCTTTCCCTTTTCCCCCTTCCTCCCCGTCCCCTTCCCTCTCCCTTCCCTCCCTATCCTTCCTCCCTCTCTTGGTCAGCACCAGAAGTTGAGCACCGCTGGGTTTGATGCGTGGGCCGTATTTGGCCTGGATCTAGCCCTAATTTGTGTGTGCTGAAACGTGCTTGTTCATGTAATATCCCCCCTTATGTGGGGGTGAAACTATTTACCTAATATCTTTATTGGTTTGCAAATATGCTTATTTTGAGTTGTAAAAACTATGTGTTTAACAATAATCTAATAAAAATAACAACAATTATATGCTGCAGTGAATGTGTGCTTACAGGGTGTCTTCCCTATTTCTTTATCCTTTTCCTTCCCTTTTTTCTCTTTTTCTGCAAGCTTTGATTGGTCTCGGTGGACCTTACACTGGCGCGGGCCCCTGGGGATAATGCACGGGGAATGCCTCATATGGCGATCGCCCCAGGGTTTTGGGGAATTGTATGGACCGCTCCGGATGCGTGGCGTGGGTTTATGCCCACCTTAGGGTGGTCCTCTGCCCGCCACGCTTCCGGGTCAGGGGTCGACCGGCATTATCGATCCGGCCACCAAGTTCCAACTTTCCATCTACAGGGACCCCATCATGCCCTACATCTGACAGAACAGTATGGCTGCTGTCAGCAGGGCATGTTAGGGCAGTCCCAGCTGAACTGTGTACCGGAAGGAGTTCCTCACAGGAACACTCCGGTCACATGGTCTGGATTGAGCGCCGGCCGACCTCCGTACTGCGTCCGCGTGACGTCAGCACGGCGTGACGTCACACGCCGTGCGCTTTTGGCGCCACGGGGGAGACTATTTAAACCCAGTCTGACGCTGTGTCAGACTGAGGTGGACGTGAGGCTCGGGGCGCTCTGGGAATGACTCAAACAGGTAGACTAATTCAATCTAACCTCTCTAACTTTTTTAAAATGGTGGACATCTTGCCCACTGTAACTCTAAATATATGGAACTATTGCACTTATTCTAATTATCCTTTTTATAGGCATTGGATGACATACCTAGCCCCTGTTGAGTGGCAGTATATGGGCTGACCAGCCATTAAATATGATACGTTCTAATGCCATATATATTCCATTATAAGGTAGGGGATTGTAACCCCTCTGTTTTTGGTATCCATAAAATGTATTGGATATGGTTCCTATGCACTTTTATTGGGGTCTCTCTCTCTTGTGTTTTGTTATCTTTCAGAAAATGCCTTGGTCTAGTGGACAAGCACCCAAAATAAAGATCTAGCAGTTCCCGTTCTCTTCCCCCCATTATTGTTCTCTTTTTTGGGGGGTTGTTTGACCCGAGCCTCTTATAAATACAAACCTTTACAAGCTTCCGTAGAGGTAGGTAAAGCCTGACAACTGACATTGGGCACGGTCATATTACTTTCCTACTTCACGAATAATTATAGCCTATTTTAATACAATTGTGGTTAATAAGTACTTCTGTACTTCACAGGCCCCATAAACATTTTGTTGGAAAAGGAATAGGATTTCTCTCTCCCCCTACAATTTCCCAGCCACCAGTTCTGGTGGCGTTCGCTGGGTATAGCCCTGTGCGGGTCCCTATTTGGGGGGTGTTCCAGTGAAACCATCGGCACCAATCCTTGGAAGCCTGGCCATGCTTATGACCCCTATGACATTGGAGGTAGGGAATCATGCATGTGTAAATTGACTTCACCTGACATTCCTGCCACCGCACATTCTATACAGCATATATAACGTTTTAACGATCATCAACCGCTTTGTATATACTAACTAATACATTGTTTTGTATACATACCATAGAACACGAAAATATCTCCAAAACCTCCGTCCATCTGCTAATTTATCTTATCCTTGTCTCCTGATGAAGCCTATCTAGGCGAAACATGTCGAGCGATTGGACAAGTATCATGACCTGTGTATTTTGAATGTATGATAATATAGGTGTTCTATTAGGAATTGTATGTAGTACCTTTGAACCCTATGACTCATATACCGTTGTACATGGAGTCTAATATTGTATTTTTCTTTTTCTTTATTTTTTATGTTAATAAAACAAGCAATTTTATCATATCTTTATGAAACTGTTTCTTTTGCATTTGTACCATAGACAGTCCCGAATCTCCAATAGCTTCTTTACTGTATATTAATCTGGGATGATAGTACAATATTCATGTAAAAATCTTAGGAGAACATTCCAGTCTTGCGAGCTCTGAAAATTTATTTTATTAGTGTTAAGGGATACTCCGCTTAAATTATATATCTCCTCCCCTACTGGTACTCTCCTTCCCCTCTTTTCCTTCTACTCCAGATGTGTTTCTAACACCGTTCCTTACAGGTTTGCATCATTTGGGAGGTGCTGGCGTGTAGAACTTCGAAGGGTTGTAATTTAAAAAAAAAAAAAGTTTACAGCAACAGTCACAGGGAAAGCTGTTCCTCAGAAGGTTTGGTATATGGTCGAGTGCCTGTGCAAATTGCAGTATGTGGGTCTCACATCTAGACCCCTGCTGGTGAGGGTCCGAGATCATATAAATAATATTAACCACTTAGGGACCGGAAGGATTTGCCCCCTTAATTACCAGGCCATTTTTTGCAATACAGCACTCCGTTCCTTTAACTGACAATTGCACAGTGCGACGCTCTACCCAAACAAAATTTACATTCTTTTTTTCCTACAAATGGAGCTTTCTTTTGGTGGCATTTGATCACCTCTGACATTTTTATTTTTTGCGCTATAAACAAACAAAGAGTGACAATTTTGAAAACATATATATTTTTTTTACTTTTTGCTAGAATACATATCTCAAAAAAAAATTATATATAAAAGAAAAAGACTGATAGGCAGCACTGATGGGCAATGATAGTTGGCACTAATGGGAGGCACTGATGAACAGGCACTGGGCACTAAAATTCAGCACTGACTGGCATCACTAATGGGCACTGATTGGTGTCACTGATAGGCACTGCTAGGGCGTTACGTAATCAGGGCACTGATGATCCTCTGTCAGTGTGAGGCGAGGAGAGCCAATAAATGGCACTTCTGCATTTACATGTGACCGGCTAGGAACACAGCGCAGCCCCGGGAGTGGCCGTTCTGGGGCGCCGTCATACGATGGCGTCCCAGACCGAGAGCCGCACCGCTCCTCCGTCATTTGACGGTGGGCGGGTGGCAAGTGGTTAAGGACACCTAGCCACACACAGCGAAGCTGTGGAAAGCTTTATTTTGATCCCTTTTGCCATAAGCCATAAGCGGTCAACTATATTTGGTGAGTCTGGGCCCATTGGGATTGGGGCACAGCGCACAGAGTGAACTGAAGTGGAATAGCACTGCACTGTCACTTTAAAAGCACTGGCATTGATTATTAGATGTGATTGGGCTATACATCAATTCATTTTTTAGATGAAAACTTTGCACTTGTTTATCGCAATGGAATTTTTGTTTCGAATGTTTAATGAATATTATTTTCACGGGTTGCACTTTAACCACTTAGTACCGAGCACCAAGTTAAAAACATTTTTTTTCCTAGAAAATTACTTAGAACCCCCAAACATTATACATTTTTTTTTCTAACACCCTATATAATAAAATGGCGGTCGTTGCAATACTTTCTGTCACGCCGTATTTGCGCAGCGCTCTTGCAAGCAAACTTTTTTGGGAAAAAAATAGGATTTTTTTAAATACAGCTTACCTGTAAAATCTTTTTCTTGGAATACATCACGGGACACAGAGACTTTGATAATTACTTAGTGGGTTACATAGTCACCATCAGGTGATTGGACACTGGCAACCCTAATTACAAGGCGAGTTCCTCCCCTATATAACCCCTCCCATATGGAGAGTACCTCAGTTTTGTAGTAAAGCAATAAGTATCCCAATGTATAATCCCGAAGAGGGGCGGGAGCTCTGTGTCCCGTGATGTATTCCCCGGAAAAGGATTTTACAGGTAAGCTGTATTTAAAAAATCCTATTTTCTTGTTCATACATCACGGGACACAGAGACTTTCATAATTACTTAGTGGGATGTCCTATAGCAATGCCCAAATTGAGGGGAGGAAGACACACATCAGAAAAAAACATAGACCGCCAACGGACCAGAGGAACGATACTGCGCCCGGAAACGGCATCCTCATGCCCTCTTAAATCCACGTGATAGAATCTAGTGAATGTATGGACTGAAGACCAAGTTGCAGCCTTGCAGATCTGAGCCATGGAGGCCTGGTGATGCACTGCCCATGAAGCACCAACTGCTCTAGTAGTTGAGTGCGCTTTAACCTGAAAAGGAGGAATCTTCTTCTTTACACCATAAGCCTGAACAATAACCTGTCGAATCCATCTAGAGATAGTGGATTTCAACGCTGCCTGGCCCTTTTTGGGGCCTTCTGGCAGAATAAATAGACAAGTCTTTCGTATCTGAGCGGTTGCCTGCAGATAGATACTGGCTGCTCTTACAAAATCTAAAGAGTGTAACAACTTCTCCGTGGACTGCAGATCTGGAAAAAAAGGACGGTAGGACCACATCTTGTTTCAGATGGAATCCCAAAACCACTTTAGGTAGAAAAGTCGGGTGAGGACGCAACACCACCCTGTCTTTGTGAATAATCAAATATGGCTCTTTACAAGAAAGAGCTGCTAACGCTGATACCCTTCTAGCCGAGGATATGGCTACCAGAAAAAACAACTTCTTTGTCAAAAGATCTAAAGAAGCATGGTGCAATGGTTCAAAAGGTTGTTCCTGTAAAAACAGAAAAAAACTAATTCAAATCCCATGGGCACACAGGAGGCTTAACCGGCGGATTCAAGCGTAGTGCCCCCTGAACAAAGGCCTGGACAAGGGAATGAGAGGCAAGCGGTCTTTGAAAGAATACTGACAAGGCCGAGATCTGGCCCTTGATAGTACTCAAAGCCAGCTTCATTTCTACGCCTAATTGAAGAAAGGCAAGAATCCTGCTAATGGCATACTTTCTAAGATGCCACCCCCTGGATTCACACCTGGAAACATATGCCTTCCAGATTCTGTAGTAGATGAGCCTGGAAGCCGGCTTCCTAGCATTAACTAGAGTGGACAGGACTGGCCCCGAGAGGCCATGACCCTTCAGAATGTGGGTCTCAACCGCTAAACCATCAAATTCAGACTTCGTAAGGCAGGATGGAATATTGGACCCTGTGAGAGTAGATCTGGGCGCAGCGGAAGAACCCAAGGTCTTCCTTCTGCCATCTTTACGATCTCCGCATACCAAGGTTGCCTGGGCCAAGCCGGTGCCACCAGAATGACCGGCTTTCCTTCCCTTTTGACTCTCCGAAGGAGTTGCGGGAGAAGCGGAACTTGAGGGAACGCATAGATCAGAGAGTACCGATCCCATGGAATCGTTAAGGCATCTGACCCTTGTGCTAGCGGATCCTTTGTTCTTAACACAAAGTTGTCCATCTTCTTTTTGAAACTGGAAGCCAACAGGTCTACATCCGGGGTACCGAATTTTTGACATATGGCCTGAAATATTTTGGGGTGTAGAGACCATTCTCCTGGGCACTGCTGCTGGCGACTTAGGAAATCCGCCTGCCAATTTTCTACCCCTGGAATAAGGACCGCAGACAGGCAAGGAACATGTCTCTCTGCCCATGAAAAAATGTGATTCACCTCTTTTTGGGCATCCAGACTCCTGGTGCCCCCTTGGTGATTGATATAGCCCACTGCCCTAGCATTGTCGGACTGTATCCGGACAGGACAACCCTGCAACCTGCAAGTCCAGACCCTGAGGGCTAGATGAATTGCCCGAATCTCCAGAATGTTGATGGGCCAGAGCCTCTCAGGCTCTGGACCATCTTCCCTGGGTGGAAGCTTCTTTCAGAACCACTCCCCAGCCTATTAGGCTGGCATCTGTTGTTATGACTTTCCAAGTAACTGGAAAAAAGGATTTTCCTTTTAGTAGATTCCTGGCTAGCAACCACCAATTGAGGCTCTGGTGTACCCATGGTGATAGGCACATTGGAAGAACCAAGGCTTGTACTCTTTTGCTCCAGGCAGTGAGGATGCTGCTCTGCAAAGGCCTTGAGTGAAACTGGGCGTAAGGAACAGCCTTGAAAGAGGCCACCATTTTTCCTAATAGTCTCATACATAGTCGAATGGAGGGATTCTTCCTTGCTACGACTACCCAGACCAAATCATTTATGGCTTTGGCCTTTGACCCGGGTAAAAATACTCTGCTTTGGACTGTGTCTATGACCATGCCAAAATACTCCAACTTTTTAGGGGCTGTAAGGAAGACTTTTCTAGATTGTTGACCCAGCCTAGGTACTTTACTGTGCTGAGCACACTGCGGTCTAAGCGTTCTACAGACTGTTCTACAAGTAGCAAATCATCCAGATAAGCTGTCGCTGTTATGCCCTGAGCCCTTAGTTTTGCCAAGGGCGGGGCTAGAATTTTTGTGAACACTTGAGGTGCTGTAGCAAGACCGAAAGGTAGGGCCACGAATTGGAAGTGGCGCTGATCCACTGAAAACCTTAGAAATCTTTGGTGAGCGGGAAATATTGGCACATGTAAATAGGCATCCTTGATGTCTATTGATGCCAAGAATTCTCCACCCTGAAAGGTGGAAACTACTGAGCGGATTGACTCCATGCAGAAAAAACGAATGTCTAAAAACTGATTCAGGTCTTTTAGATCTAGAATAGGTCTGATATCCCCATTTGGTTTTGGAACCGTAAAGAGGTTTGAGTAGAACCAGGAGCCTTGCTCTTCTGGGGTCATTTCTATAATTTCCCCTTGGGATAGTAGAAGTTCTAAGACCAGAAACAAGGGTCTTCTTTTTTCTGGATCTTTGGAGACACTTGACCTTAGGAAACGAGCTCCCGGAACTCCAGCTTGTAGCCCAGAGACACAGTGGAGGTTACCCATTTTTCCCGAATCTCTTCCTGCCAGGTGCCTGCAAACTGCAGCAGCCTTCCCCCCACTCGGCCGAGCGGGGGCACCCCTTCATAGGGAGGCTTTGGGGTTCTGTTTAACAGATCTTGGACCCCAAGAGTTCTTTTGCCCTTGGGCTTGGCCTTGGACCTTTTCCCTAGTATTGGACTGGGGAGGCTGTCGCCACTGCCTGGAGGTTGAGGCTCCGGGGGCTGGGGAAAGAACAGCTAAATGAGGGATGTTTATTCTTCTTTTTAACCGGTAACAACGTGGTCTTACCCTCCATAATCTTCTGCATATATTTGTCCAGATCATCCCCAAACAGGCGTTTCCCACAAAACGGGAACCCAGTCATTTTTTGCATGAAGCCTCAGCTGCCCAAAGCTTAAGCCAAAGGGGCCTGCGCATGTGTACCAGCAGGAAGGAAAGTCGGGATGCTTACTGAACAGAATCCATAATAGCATCAACTGCAAAACACAAGACCTTAGGAAGGTCTGCATAAACCTTGCCCTCCTCAGTGGAGAAGAGGTCCTCATTCCCAAATCCCGCTACAAAGCAAAAGGGGAACGGAGATTCGCTGTTCAAGGACCACGGCTATGGAACGCTTTACCAACCGACATCCGCATGGAAGAAAACCATCAGGCCTTTAGGAAAAAACTTAAGACCTACCTTTTCTAAGAAGGGTGACAACAAGCACCCATACAGGGCCTTGAGGCGATTCAGTTCGCATTTTAGCGCTATACAAATCATTAAGCACCTGCTTCATTTGTTCCTTGAGTAATTGGGACACGACAATTGCTGCGACCGCAGGCTGGACCACAGCGCCAGCCATAGAAAAAGGAGGCTTTAAATAAAGTTTCCAGCTTCTTCTCAGTTGGATCTTTGAACCCCTGAGCATTGTGCACAGGACAGGTCAGACTTTTATTCACACAAGAAATATTGCTGGCACCCCCCATTTTTTGGTGAACTTTTCCTCCACTGGATAAAGCATGGTAAACCTCTTAGGAGGAGAAAATCGTTTATCTGGGTGACCCCAGTCATCATACAACAATTTCTCCAGCAAGGGATGAATTAGGAAGGTATACGCAGCCTGTGGGGATTTCCGGGATCCCAAGAAGGAAACAGAGGATATGGCAGCCTCAGCAGAGGGCAATCTATATGTGGTACGCACCAACTCAGTACAATATTTCACCTGTACTTTGAGGGCCTGGGAGGCAGAAGAGAGCTTCTCCTTTTCCCCTGAATCGTTCGACTGCTCCCGATCCCCAGATAGGGATATCTCATTATCAGAATGCTCATCCGATAGGGTACCCAGAGCAGAGGGAGGGGATCTACCCCTTTTTCTGCTACTCCTTAAGGAAGCTGTTATAAAAGTAGTAATCCTTCCTTCTAAATCAAGAAGCAGCCTTCATAGTGTCTTCAGTGACATATACAGGGACTGTAACATTGGGAGAGGCTACAAAGCCTGACAGGGGCACATACTCTTCCTGTGAGGCTGCCTCCAGTCTTTCAGGGGGGGATGGAATCCTGCAGGCATGCCCAGAATGCCTAGATGTAGGCAGGGATTTCTTAGTGCCTCTTTTACCTCCCCCTGAAGCCCTCTTACAAGAAGACATAGTCCTAAGATGCAAAGCAGAGGTACTAGTACAAATGAAATCACTGTTGTGCCTTAGTCTTACAATATAAACATTAGCTCATTTTGCACAACCTGATACCGAGTAGGTGTCTTAGGTATGCCTGGATTCAAATACACTGAGATGCTTACTGCCCACAGCTCTGTGTCCCACTGCTTACAGGAGCTCTGGCGCACTGGGCTTTAAACATATCCACTTTGCGCCTGAGCACTGGTGCGCCTTGCATGTCACACGTGCACGGCGCCGCAACCGCGCCCCCCTCCTTCCCTGCCGATAACCACCATAAAAGTAAAAGGACTGTCATGGCGAGGGGCGGGAATGGAGACCCCCGAGAACTTTGCGGGACCCCCGGACTGCGTGGGATCCCCCCTTTCAGATTGTGTGGCAGAGCCTGCAGCGGAGGAGGTGAGCGGCTTCTCAGACCAGCTTCACTGAGCGTGTATCCTGGATGGCATGTAGGTATATACACCAGGTATGTCTCTTACTCCCTCTAGTGGCGGAAACCAGGTAAGACCAAGGCAAACTACTCAAAAGAAGATAATCCATAGGTGTATACTTTAGGATTGTCTTCACTTACCTTATCCCCGTCGCAGAACTGCTGAGAAAAGACAGATCTAACCTTCACCCACCATAGCGGGTAGCGTTGTGCCAACAAAGCAGGGTTCTGGGTTCCTACTCACAGGATCCTCTTCCCTGGACCTGTAGAAGACTCTGCCAGAAAAACTTAATTTGTGCACCAAAGCACTGGATCCCAGAGCCCAGTCCTCAAAGAGAGACATTACAGGCAAAACCTTGTTTCTTCTTTCACGAGGCCCGGGTACCATCCATCTTAGGCGTATTTATTGGCCCGAGGTATGGATCCGGTTGTATAGCTCCTAGGCCCCCGCAGAGACCATCAAGCAGAGCTTTCTTCTTAGCACATCTTTAGCGTGACCAACCACCTTAGAAACTAGCGAAAAAACTGAGGTACTCTCCATATGGGAGGGGTTATATAAGGGGAGGAACTCACCTTGTAATTAGTGTAGGCAAAAAACCGCGCTAACCCAGACATACATACATGTTTCTAAAAAATAAAATAAATAATGATGAGCCTAGATCCGGCTGCAGAATAGTGGGATATACACACAATGCAATATGGAAATAAAAAACTGCGCCAGGATTAAAAACCCTAATAAAAAAGAAAACTTGAATAAGGAGAGAAGGACATTCAATTAGTGAAGAAAAAACATGTCCAATCCTTAAGCACTATGAACTGCACTAGCAGTAAATATCCAGATGATTCTTATAATAAATGACCCAAACAGGTAAATATGCAATAAAAAGTCCATCAATTATCATTGAAGATGTTTTTAGTGAGTAGTTCTTATGGTGGTCAGTTACTTCCTAGGAATATGACACTTTTCATCAACACCACTGTGCTCCACATCTAGGGGGGTGCCACCACCAATATCAAAGCTCCTTACCAGATAAATAGTAAGGGAAAGCACTTCAGGTAAAAGCCCTGGACCACAATCCTGGCGACTGAGGGGAACACACCTTCGAGGTTTATACTCCAAGGGATCACTGTGTGGACCTTTTGTACTCCAGGGAACGCACAATGGCGTGTAAGAATGGACAACAGCACTCAGCGGTGTTTCAAATGGCAACATAAGAGAAGGACAAACGACAGACCATAGTGTGATTCTGTATAAAACTTCAAATATTTTAATAAAAATAGGATATTACTCACATTTGTATGAGAAAGGTAAGCATAACGAATCCGTAATGTAGTAAACAAAGGACGCCGGCCGGCGTGTGTATTAGGAGCCCTTCCTCCTTCCTTCAACGAACGTGGTGACGTCACTGCCGGACCGCCTGAAGTGCTTTCCCTTACTATTTATCTGGTAAGGAGCTTTGATATTGTTGGTGGCACCCCCCTAGATGTGGAGCACAGTGGTGTTGGTGAAAAGTGTCATATTCCTAGGAAGTAACTGACCACCATAAGAACTACTCACTAAAAACATCTTCAATGATAATTGATGGACTTTTTATTGCATATTTACCTGTTTGGGTCATTTATTATAAGAATCATCTGGATATTTACTGCTAGTGCAGTTCATAGTGCTTAAGGATTGGACATGTTTTTTCTTCACTAATTGAATGTCCTTCTCTCCTTATTCAAGTTTTCTTTTTTATTAGTGTTTTTAATACTGGCGCAGTTTTTTATTTCCATATCACCTTGTAATTAGGGTTGCCAGTGTCCAGTCACCTGATGGTGACTATCTAACCCACTAAGTAAGTTTTTTGAATTAAAAAATAAGACAACAGTAAAGTTAGCCCAAATGTTTTTTTTATATTGTGAAAGATAATGTTACGCTGAGTAAATTGATACTCAACATTTCACGCTTCAAAATTGCGCCCACACGTGGAATGGCGACAAACTTTTACCCTTAAAAATCTCCATAGGCAACGTTTAAAAAAATTCTACAGGTTGCATGTTTTGAGTTACAGAGGAGGTCTAGGGCTAGAATTATTGCTCTCGCTCTACTGATTGCGACATTATCTCACATGTCTGGTTTGAACACCGTTTTCATATGCGTGCGCTACTCACATATGCGTTTGCTTCTGCACGCGAGCTCGTCAGGACAGGGCGCGTTTAAAAAAAAATTGCATGACAGGACCACTTAAATATGAGACCTGGGGTCAAAAAGACCTTTAGATCTCATATTTACACTAAAATGTAATAAAAAAAAAAAAAAGTGTCATTTAAAAAAAATAAAATAAAATGGCCCTTTTAAAAGCTGTGGGAGGAAGCGATGTTTTGAAGTTGCTTCTGCCCTGCATTGTTATGGAGACGGGTGGGGGCCCAGCTTCCCCTCTCTCTTCTCCATCCCCAAACAAGGGTAAATATCCGATCGCCTCCGCCGATGCCGACGGCTCCGGTAAGCGGCCGAGGCCACCGGAGCGCGGCAGGAGGGGGGGCCCCCTCTACCGCTGCCGATAAAAGTGATCTCATGGCAAATCCGCCACAGAGACCACTTTTATCTTAAACCGGACCGCTCACTGAAGAAGAGGATACCGGGGTTATGGCAGCTAGCTGCTGCAGATGGGTAATATACACTACCCATTACAATGTCTGGAAGACCAACAAGGAGAGGCAGACAGCCACGAGCCAAGAAAACAGGGCAAGCAGGCTCTGTGTCTAGAGACAACAGTGCTGGTCGTGGACGTGGTGCATCGTCATCAGCACGTGGCCATGGGACACGCTTGTCCTTATTTTCGGCAGCTGGACATGTTGAGCCGCATCATGCCGAAGGCTTGGTAGAGTGGATGACCAAGCCCTCCTCATCCTCCTCATCCTCTCTCACCCAGGCTCAGGGTACTGGCAAAGCAGCTGCCAACGCGTACTTAATGTCATCAGGCACCTCTTCCCTATACCCACCATGTCCTCCTGAGGAGTCCCCCGAACTGTTTGAGCACAGTGTTGGGTACATGCTCCAGGAGGATGCCCAGCGTTTTGAAGGCTCGGATGATGATACCCAGCTACAGGAAGGCAGTAGCGTGAGCGCAGAGAGAGGGGATGCTCGAGGACAGCAATCTGGCCGTCATGTTCCACCAGCTAGAGCTTACTGCCAGGTTTGCTCCAGTGGTGAAGAGGGAGGGGATGATGAGGTCACTGACTCCACGTGGGTGCCTGAACGGAGAGAGGAGGAGGAGGCGGCGGCACATCTCCAACGAGGCAGGATGCCCTCCGGGGGCCAGCTTGAGGCCAGCACACCAACTGAATCACACCGCAGAGCTCCGCCTGTGCAGGGCGCTGCCTCTGCATGTTATTACAAAAGTTCTTTGGTGTGGGCCTTTTTTGAGACGAGTGCATCAGATCGCACCACTGCTATTTGCAACATATGTCTCGAGCGTATCTCGCGTGGCCAAAACATCAGCCGCTTGGGCACCATAAGCATGACCAGACATATGTTGACCTGCCATGCAGCTCGTTGGCAAGCGCACATTAAAGACCCACACCAAAGAACAAAGCGGACCTCTCTTGCTCCTCATCAGCTGGGATCTCCAACCCCACTATACCTTCAGTCCTCTCTGAAAGCTGCACTGAGAGGAATGAAGGTATAGAATTAGATGTGTCACAGCCAAGTACTTGCGGGCACTCTGCTAGCAGTACACCGACGTCCGATTGTAGCAGACAAATTTCCCTGCCCCAGCTGCTGGACCGTCGAAAGAAGTTTACTCCCAGCCATCCACATGCCCAGCGGTTGAATGCTAGCTTGGCTAAATTGCTAGCACTTCAACTGCTGCCTTTTCAGTTGGTAGACTCGGCCCCCTTCCGTGAGTTTGTTCAATGTGCGGTTCCTCAGTGGCAGGTTCCCAAACGCCACTTTCTCTCACGGAAGGCGATTCCGGCTCTCTACCGGCATGTGGAAGGCAATGTCCATGCCTCGCTGGACAGGGCGGTCAGCGGTAAGGTGAATATTACCGCTGACTCATGGTCCAGCAGGCATGGACAGGGACGTTACCTGTCTTTCATGGCCCATTGGGTCACTCTTTTGGCAGCTGGGAAGGATGCAGGACAAGGTGCAGTAGTGTTGGAGGTTGTTCCGCCACCACGCCTCCAAAATGCTACTACTGGTTGTGACACACCTCTCTCCTCCACCCCCTCCTCTTCTTCTTCCTCCATGGCCTCTTCGAGTGCTCTGTCCTCGGAACCAGCGGTGCTCCGTAGGCGTCCAAGGGGCTACGGGGGCTGGTGTGTTTGGGGGACAGGAGCCACACTGGGGCAGAGGTTCTGTCAGCTCTGCAGGGGCAGGCCGAGAGGTGGTTGACGCCACGCCAGCTTAAGCCAGGAATGGTGGTTTGTGACAATGGCACCAACCTCCTCTCTGCCCCGGGGACAGGGAAAGCTGACCCATGTGCCCTGTATGGCTCACGTCCTTAACCTGGTGGTGCAGCGGTTCTTGGGCAGGTACCCAGGCTTACAGGATGTCCTGAGGCAGGCCAGGAAAGTCTGTGTGCATTTCCGCCGATCATATAATGCCAGTGCTCGGCTGGCTGAGCTGCAAAAGGAGTTGAACCTGCCCAAGAACCGCCTTATATGTGACATGCCCACCAGGTGGAACTCAACGTTGGCCATGCTGCAGCGACTGCACACGCAGCAGAGGGCCATCAATGAGTACCTGTGCGACTACGGCACCAGGGCAGGGTCAGGGGAGCTCGGATTTTTTTCCCCACGCCAGTGGAGCATGATCAGGGATGCATGCACTGTCCTGTCACCATTTGAGGAGGCCACGAGGATGGTGAGCAGTGACAGTGCCTGCATCAGTGACACTGTACCTCTTGTCCACCTGTTGGAGCATACGCTGCATGGAATAATGGACAGGGCACTTGAGGCAGAACAGAGGCAGGAAGGAGGAGGACTTCCTTGCCTCTCAAGGCCCCCTTTATCCAGACAGTGTTCCTTCTCTCCCACCCATCACATAGGAAGAGGATGAGGAGGAGGAGGATTGTGTCAGCATGGAGGTGAAGCCTGGCACTCAGCATCAGCAGCAGCAGTCTTTTAGGGATGATTCACAGTCCCAAGAAACCAGTGGTCTTGTACGTGGCTGGGAGGAGGTGGCTGCGGATCATGTCGTCCTCAGTGACCCAGAAGACTCCGGACCGAATGCCTCAGCTAACCTACGTTGTATGGCCTCCCTGATCCTGCAAAGCCTGCGGAAGGATCCTTGTATTCTTCGGATCAAGGAGAGGGACCATTACTGGCTGGCCACTCTCCTTGATTCACGGTACAAGGGTAAGGTTGCGGACCTTATCTTGCCGTCGCAGAGGGAGCAGAGGATGAGACATCTCCGGGAGGCCTTGCAGAAAGGTCTGTGCAACGCGTTCCCAGAGACTGGGAGGTTGCAAACTTCTGGTCCTGGCCTACGAGTTGCTGAGGCTTCGGTCAGTAGCAGAAGGAGCGGTGGGGAAGGTGGACGTCTGACCGATGCGTTCAGACGATTTTTTAGTCCGCAGCCCCAAGGTATGATCGGTTCCAGCAACCATCGCCAGCATCTGATATACATGGTGCAGGAATACCTAGGGGCAAGGTCAGACTTGGACACCTTTCCCACCGAAAATCCTCTGGCTTACTGGGTCTTGAGGATGGATCACTGGCCAGAGCTTGCACAGTATGCAATTGAGCTACTGGCCTGTCCTGCATCCAGCGTTCTTTCCGAACGCACATTCAGTGCTGCTGGAGGCTTTGTCACCGATCACAGGGTGCGCCTGTCCACCGACTCGGTTGATCGACTGACCTTAATAAGGATGAATCAGTCTTGGATCACCACCAGCTACCAGGCACCTGAAGCTGATATAACAGAATAATTTATTTTGAAATGTCACATTCCTTCAAGACTGCCTATGCTGATGCTGAGTGACTGTCCTGTTATGTTGACTGACTATCCTCTTCCTCCTCAATGATCCTGGTGATGATAGCTTGGAAGAACATTTTTGTTTCTGGGTGCCACCACCAGTGGCTAAGGCCCAATTTTTCAGCCCCTGTTTAACAGGGGCGTGTAATTACAATTTTTTATGCAATGCTTTGCAACAGGTCTGATTGCTGTGCTCCAAGTACAGTATCTGTGAAGGGTTGCAGTGTTGTGGCACCAGTGCCTAAAGCACAATTTTTCAGCCCCTGTTTAACATTCCTGTGCCCACCAAGAGTAACTGTGAGGGCTTACAGTGTTGTGGCAACACTGTCCACCACCACCACCACCACCACCACCAAAGGCCCAATTTTTCTGCCCCTGTTCAACAGGTGCATGTAATTACAAATCTTGATCTAATAATTCACAGCAGGGCCCATTCCTGTGCCCACCAAGAGTAACTGTGAGGGCTTACAGTGTTGTGGCAACACCAACATCTAATGGCGCAAATTTCTGCAGAGTATATACGGCAGGCCCCTACTTTCAAACATCCAACTTAGAAACGACTCCTACTTGCAAACGGAAGGAGAAAACAGGAAGTGAGAGGAAATCTACCCCTAGGAAGGGAAATTCTATCCTGTTAGATTTAATTTGGGGAAAAGGTATCTCCTCTCTACTGATGCTTTATCACCAATCCTTGTTTCAATAAAAACCCCACTTTTCCAAAAACATTGGTCATTGGGACGGAAAGTGAGGTGAAATGTTCTGAACAGGTGCACAGACAGCAAAACAAATGTTACAGGGGTGATAACCCCTCCCTATGTTCTCCAAAAAGCCATCCAAAAATTTTTTTTTTTAAGAGCTACACTTAAAAATGTACCTGTTCAAAATTACAAACAGATTCTACTTAAGAACAAACCTACAGTCCCTGTCTTGTTTGCACCGCCTGTATACTGCTGTTCAGAGTATATAGGGTTGTAGGTATAGGGTTTTATTTTGGGTGCGGGGTTCCCCTTAATAAATAAAATTCATTGTTTCTATTAAAATGTACTGCAGAGTATTGGCAGAGTATTGGTAGAGTATTGCACAGTGTTAGCAGAGTATTGCACAGTGCTGTCACTGACCAGCGCTGTGGGCATTACACATCCAGCCCACATCGCTGCCCCTCTCCGCTTCTCCCCTCTCACTGTACCGATCGTTACAGAGGGGGGAGGGAGGAACCGCCGTCATGACGTGGCGCCGGTTTGTTTACATGTGATCGCTCCGTCATTTGACGGAGCGATCACGTGGTAAACGGCCGCTATCGATCCGTGATGGGCCGGGTCCTCCGGACCCCACGGTCACGGATCTTCCCGAGTGCGCGCCCCCGGGTGGGCGCGTGGGAGAAAGTTTCTGGGAGGACGTTCTACGGACGTCCACCCAGAATAAGCCAACCGCGCTGTAGCTGTCTTTCAGCTATGGCCCGGTCGGCATGTGGTTAAGAAGCAGGACACATGCATGAGGCTTTTATTTTATTTTTTGGTTGAATAATGATTTGATTTGGTATATTTTCTATATTTTTGGATGCAAAGAATGCACTTTTTTAGTTAAGTTCTATTGGCAGATAGCATGTCTAATTTTATTAGTTTTTTTTTTTAATGCACAATAAAAAATGTTGTGCAGAATAATACTTGGCTATGTGTTTTACTTCAAATGACAGTTTGGGAGTAGGCAGTTACATTTAAAAAAAATACTATGTAAAATTAACAAGGGACACCAACATAGTTGTATCTTTGATCTTAAAAACGACGGACTAATGGTGTTGTGGGAACTTGCACCAAAAAAAATAAATAAATATAACTAGCATAATAATATTATTCTTAATATCACTATAAAAAAACAAAAAAAAAAAGCCTTTGAAAATTTGTTTGCAATAACTCCATCAGTATCACCAGCAAAGCAGCTTCATTATTATCCCATTAAAGAAGAAGAGAATGTTCGTAAAATCCGCCAACACACATTTGTCCAGGGAAAATTTTAAAGCTTGCCATCCAACATTTGTCTGCGGAAAATCCAACAATTGTGCGAATGAGTGTACAAACGGTCGGATTTTCCGCCAACAGCGTGACATCACACAATTCCTACCGGAAAATCTGATCATGTGTATGAGGCTTAAGGGCCAGCTCACAGCACATGCAGTCCAGTGCATTTTTTTCTGCATCAAAAATGCATGTAAAGTAGGTTATATATTTTCAATTGCATAGTTCACACTAGTGTTTGCAGTTCCAGTGCATTCCAGTAAAAAAAAAAAAAAAAGTAGAATATGCTGCATTTTCCCTGCACTGGACTGTATTGGAACACTGGAAAGCACCTAAATGCACCAAAAACGCACTGGAACACACATGTTCTTATTTAACCACTTGCCGACCGCCCCATGTACATATACGTCGGCAGAATGGCACGTACAGGCAAAACCACGTACCTGTACGTGCCATTCTTCCGGCGGGTGGGGGGTCCGATCGGACCCCCCCCCCCGCCGGCGGGGACGGTCGGGGTCGCTTCAGGAGCGATCCGGGATGAGGGGACGGCCAGTGGTTTCTGGCCACCCCCTCGCGATCGCTCCTGGCGAATCAGATGCTTCCCCTGGCTGTGTCATTCAAAACACAGGCAGAGGAAGTGATGTCACACTCGGCGTGTCGGTCAGAAAGACCGGAACGCAGAGGAGTGAACACACACAGGTTAGTGCACCAACAGTACACTGACACCAGTACACATAGGCACACATTCCACCCCCTGTCACCCCCAGATCACCCCCTGCCCCCCCAGTCACAGTGTCACTAATTGCAGTGATCATTTATTTACTGATCACTGCATTTAGTGTCAGTTGTGACTGAAATAACTGTCAGGGCAGTTAGTTTTAGGTCTAAGGTAGCCCCCTACCCCCCCCCTAATAAAGGTTTAACCCCTTGATTGCCCCCCAGGTAACCCTTTCACCCCCTTTTGCCAGTGTCACTAAGCGATCGTTTTTCTGATCGCTGCATTAGTGTCACTGGTGCCGCTAGGTAGCCAGTTTTTTTTTAGGTTAACCGCCATGTTTATATAGGTTCATAAATAGGTTTATAGGTCAGGTACCCCCATATTACAACCTAAATAAAGGTTTTAACCCCCTGATTGCCCCTAGAGTTAACCCTTTCACCAGTGATCACCGTATAAGTGTCACTGGTGACGCTGGTTAGCCAGTTAGTTATTTCGTTATTTAGGTTCCCCGTCAGGTGTTTATATAGCGTCAGGTACCCCCATATATTACCTAATAAAGGTTTTAACCCTCTGATTGCCCCTAGTTAACCCTTTCACCCCCTTTTGCCAGTGTCACTAAGCGATCGTTTTTCTGATCGCTGCATTAGTGTCACTGGTGCCGCTAGGTAGCCAGTTTTTTTTTTAGGTTAACCGCCAAGTTTATATAGGTTCATAAATAGGTTTATAGGTCAGGTACCCCCATATTACAACCTAAATAAAGGTTTTAACCCCCTGATTGCCCCTAGAGTTAACCCTTTCACCAGTGATCACTGTATAAGTGTCACTGGTGATGCTGGTTAGCCAGTTAGTTATTTCGTTATTTAGGTTCCCCGTCAGGTTTTTATATAGCGTCAGGTACCCCCATATATTACCTAATAAAGGTTTTAACCCCCTGATTGCCCCTAGTTAACCCTTTCACCAGTGATCACCGTATAACTGTTACGGGTGACGCTGGTTAGATAGTTTGTTTTTTATACTGTCAGGGCACCAGCCATTTATTACCCAATAACGGTTTAACCCCAGATCGCCCGGCGGGTGATATCAATTAGGTTTTAGGGTCAAATAAGGTCTGCGTCGCCCCAGGTTAGTGCCAGTACCGCAAACACCCACGCGCAAAGCATACACCTCCCTTAGTGGTACAGTATCTGAACAGATCAATATCTGATCTGATCAGATCTATACTAGCGTCCCAGCAGTTTAGGGTTCCAAAAAACGCATTGTTAGCGGCATCAGCCCAGATACCTGCTACCTGCGTTTTCCCCCTCCGCCCAGCCCAGCCCAGCCCACCCAAGTGCAGTATCAATCGATCACTGTCACTTACAAAACACTAAGCACACATAACTGCAGCGTTCGCAGAGTCAGGCCTGATCCCTGCGATCGATAACATTTTTTTTGTGGTAGCGTTTTAATTCAGTCGCTAACAGTCAGGAGCTTTTTTACCTGTGAATCTCAAAAAAATAAAAAAAATAGTTGTCGTTTTATTGTTCTCTCTCTCTCTCTCTATTCTCTCTCTATTGTTGCTCTTTTTTTACTCCATTCTATTCTGCAATGTTTTATTATGTTTTATCATGCTTGCTTTTTAGGTATGTAATTTTGTTTACTGTGTTTTAGTGTTAAGCATTTTTTTGTTTTCAGGTGCGCCATTCAGTTGCAGCGCGGATTTATTTATCTTGACAGCAACAGCGTTTGCTCCCACGATACATAAAGCCGCGACTCCAACGCTGTAGGAGGTGATTTCACCACCACAGTTAAAAAAAAGAGCATATATGCCGAAGCATGGGGCAGCAGGGGCGGAGGAGCGATTGGCTCCTAATGCCGCGTACATACGGTCGAAATTCCGACGGAGCCTTGCCCCGTGGAAAAGTGCGACCGTGTGTACATGGCATAACTTTTGTGGGAGGATGCCCCCATGCTTCGGCATATATAAATGGTGCATGTATGCCCATCATTAGAAGTGGGTGGATGAAGGGAGGTATTCTAATGGTGGGCATACCCACCAATCAATCTCTTTTTTTCGTTCAGCCAAGAGGCTGCATGAAAAAAAAAAGATTACAATATATGTCCAGTATGTTGCTGGACTTTGAATGGTTATACCAGAATGATGCCTGCAGGTTTAAGTATCATCTTGGTATCATTCTTTTCAGCCAGTGATCGGCTTTCATGTAAAAGCAATTCTAGCGGGTAATTAGCCTCTAGACTGCTTTTACAAGCAGTGGGAGGGAATGTCCCCCCTCCCGGATATAAACCGCGCCATTGGGAAATTGGGAAAGCGTTTTATCACACCGATCTTGGTGTGGTCAGATGCTTTGAGGAAAGATCTAGGGTCTAATAGACCCCAATTTTTTCAAAAAAAGAGTACCTGTCACTGCCTATTGCTATCATAGGGGATATTTACATTCCCTGAGATAACAATAAAAATGATAACAAAGAAAAAAAAATGGAAGGAACAGTTTAAAAATAAAAAAAAAGCTAAATAAATAAATAAATAAATAAAATAAAAAGCACCCCTTCTCTTGCGCAAAGGCGAACACAAGCGTTGGTCTGGCGTCATATGTAAACAGCAATTGCACCATGCATGTGAGGTATCACCGCGAAGGTCAGATCGAGGGCAGTAATTTTAGCAGTAGACCTCCTCCGTGAATCTAATGTGGTAACCTGTAAAGGCTATTAAAGGCTTTTAAAAATGTATGTAGTTTGTCGCCACTGCGTGTTTGTGCGCAATTTCAAAGCATGTCGTGTTTGGTATCCATGTACTCGGCCTAAGATCATATTTTTTATTTCATCAAAAATTTGAGCAATATAGTGTGTTTTAGTGCATTAAAATAAAAAAAAGTGTATTTTTTCCACAAAAAATGCGTTTGAAAAATCGCTGCGCAAATACTGTGTGGAAACAAAAAATGCAACACCCACCATTTTAATCTGTAGGGCCTTTGCTTTAACAATATATATAGTGTTTGGGGGTTCAACCTAATTTTCTTGCAAAAAAAAAAAATGTTTTCATATAAACAAAAAGTGTCAGAAAGGGCTTTGTCTTCAAGTGGTTAGAAGAGTGGGTGATGTGTGACATAAGCTTCTAAATGTTGTGCATAAAATGCCAGGACAGTTAAAACCCCCCCCCCCCCCCCTAAAATGACCCCATTTTGGAAAGTAGACACCCCAAGCTATTTGCTGAGAGCAATGTTGAGCCCATTAATTTTTTTTTTTTTTTGTCCCAAGAGATTGAATAATGAAAAAAATATATATATATATTTTTTTTACAAACAGTTGTCACTAAATGATATATTGCTCAAACATGTCATGGGCATATGTGGAAATACACCCCAAAATACATTCTGTTGCTTCTCCTGAGTACGGGGATACCACATGTGTGGGACTTTTTGGGAGCCTAGCTGCGTACGGAACCCCAAAAACCAAGCACCGCCTTCAGGCTTTCTAAGGGTGTAATTTTTTTATTTCACTTCTCACTGCCAATCACAGTTTCGGAGGCCATGGAATGCCCAGATGGCACAAACCACCCCCAAATGACCCCATTTTGGAAAGTAGACACCCCAAGCTATTTGCTGAGAGGCATGTTGAGCCCATTGAATATTTTTTTTTTTTAGTCCCAAGTGATTGAATAAAGACAAAAAACACATGGGGTACTTCTCTGCCATTTTAGCACCTCAAGAAATGAGATAGGCAGTCATAAATTAAAAGCGGTGTAAATTTCAGAAAATGTACTCTAGTTTGTAGACGTTATAACGCAAACCAATAAATATACGCTTATTGGCATTTTTTTTTTACTAAAGACATGTGGCTGAATACATTTTGGCCCAAATGTTTGACTAAAATTGAGTTTATTAGATTTTTCTTATAACAAAAAGTATAAAATATCTTTTTTTTTCAAAATTTTCGGTCTTTTTCCGTTTATATCGTAAGAAATAAAAATCACAGAGGCAATCAAATACCATCAAAAGAAAGCTCTATTTGTGGGAAGAAAAGGACGCAAATTTCGTTTGGTTACAACATTGCATGACCGCGCAATTACCAGTTAAAGCAGTGCAGTGCGAAATTGAAAAAAGACCTCTGGTCCTTAAGCTGACAATTGGTCCGGGGCTGAAGTGGTTAAAGGTTAGGGAAAAATGCACTGGGCTGCATCAAAAACGCACCAAAAATACATCAAACCGAACTAGAACGCATCAAAAATGCTCATGCAGAAAAGCATCTGGAACGCATCTGGACTGCGTTTCTATCGTGTAAACTGGCCCTTTTTTCATAAAACCACCCTGGTTCAGCCACCAGACACATATTTATCAGAATCCTTGGAATGATGCAGGTGTGTGTGACCAACTTTGTAAACTACATTAAGAAGCTAAGGGAACCAATTACAGGTATAAAGAACAAGAAGAAAAATTTAGCCATTATGGTCAGTAAAAGCCCCATTCCTCCACACGCTATATAGTTAATGTACATTACATAAGGACCAATGATCTTAATATACTGGATATGTTATTAATACATCATTCAATACATTAGGAACAGCTTACTGGCACCTTGTAAAAGAAATGTGCAATGGAACTTGCCATTTTTCAGAGTTATTGATAAATCACTCCATTTGGATAATTTGACTAATTAAAATGAAAATCCTATAGTTTCTTCAGTGTCAAATATAGTTTAAAAACTTGCTCTGAATGCAGTAATGTAATATGATGATGATTGTATCAGCGCTGATTGTATTATTAATATGATATAATTTAACCTAAAAATAATATAACATTATATCAAATGTTCTAGAAAATACAAACTTTTTGACTATATATGCTATAATATTTGTCAAATAACTTTATGCAAAACGTCCAAAAAAATGCTATAGTTATTCACGTAAAGTTCAATTTCTACAGTAAATCTTGTGCATGATAAAAGCCAAGTGATTTCTATATTTTGCAAGCCAGTTAAAGCAGTTGTAACCCTAAAAAGGATCCTGTTCCTTTAAGCACTTCAGCCCCAGAAGCATTTACCCCCTTCCTCACCAGAGCGAGTTTTACAATTTGGCACTGCGCTGTTTTAACTGGTAAATTGCGCGGTCATGCAACGCTGTACCCAAACGAAATTTGTGTCCTTTTTTCCCCACATATAGAGCTTTCTTTTGGTGGTATTTGATCACCTCTGCATTTTTTAATTTTTGCAATAAAAACAAAAAAAGTCTTAAAAATATATATATATATATATATATATATATATACAGTGGTGTGAAAAAGTGTTTGCCCCCTTCCTCATTTCCTGTTCCTTTGCATGTTTGTCACACTTAAGTGTTTCGGAACATCAAACCAATTTAAACAATAGTCAAGGACAACACAAGTAAACACAAAATGCAATTTGTAAATGAAGGTGTTTATTATTAAAGGTGAAAAAAAATCCAAACCATCATGGCCCTGTGTGAAAAAGTGATTGCCCCCTAAACCTAATAACTGGTTGGGCCACCCTTAGCAGCAACAACTGCAACCAAGCGTTTGCGATAACGTGCAATGAGGCTTTTACAGCGTCCTGGAGGAATTTTGGCCCACTCATCTTTGCAGAATTGTCCTAATTCAGTTACATTAGAGGGTTTTCGAGCATGAACGGCCTTTTTAAGGTCATACCACAACATCTCAATAGGATTCAGGTCAGGACTTTGGCTAGGCCACTCCAAAGTCTTCATTTTGTTTTTCTTCAGCCATTCGGTGGTGGACTTGCTGGTGTGTTTAGGATCATTGTCCTGCTGCAGAACCCAAGTTCGTTTCAGCTTGAGTACACGAACAGATGGTCGGACATTCTCCTTCAGGATCTCTTGGTAGACAGCAGAATTCATAGTTCCTTTTATCACGGCAAGTCTTCCAGGTCCTGAAGCAGCAAAACAGCCCCAGACCATCACACTACCACCACCATATTTTACTGTTGGTATAATGTTCTTTTTCTGAAATGCAGTGTTCCTTCTACGCCAGATATACTTGGACACACACCTTCCAAAGAGTTCCACTTTTGTCTCATCGGTCCACAGAATGTTGTCCCAAAAGTCTTGGGGATCATCAAGATGTGTTGTGGAGAAATTGAGACGAGCTTTGATGTTCTTTTTGCTCAGCAGTGGTTTTCTCCTTGGAACTCTGCCATGCAGGCCATTTTTGCCCAGTCTTTTCCTGATGGTGGAGGCATGAACGCTGACCTTAACTGAGGCAAGTGAGGCCTGCAGTTCCTTGGACGTTGTTGTGGGGTCTTTTGTGACCTCTTGGATGAGTCGTCGCTGCGCTCTTGGGGTAATTTTGGGTGGCCCGCCACTCCTGGGAAGGTTCACCACTGTTCCATGTCTTCGCCATTTGTGGATAATGGCTCTCACTGTGGTTCGCTGGATTCCCAAAGCTTTGGAAATGGCTTTATAACCCTTTCCAGACTGATAGATCTCAATTACTTTCTTTCTCAATTGTTCCTGAATTTCTTTGGGTCTCGGCATGATGTGTAGCTTTTAAGGATCTTCTGGTGGACCTTATTGTGTCAAGCAGCTCCTATTTAAGTGATGCCTTGATTGTGAACAGGTGTGGCAATAATCAGGCCTGGGTGTGGCTAGAGAAATTGAACTCAGGTGTGGACAACCACAGTTATAGTATGTTTTAACAAGGGGGGCAATCACTTTTTCACACAGGGCCATGATGGTTTGGATTTTTTTTCACCTTTAATAATAAACACCTTCATTTACAAATTGCATTTTGTGTTTACTTGTGTTGTCCTTGACTATTGTTTAAATTGGTTTGATGTTCCGAAACACTTAAGTGTGACAAACATGCAAAGGAACAGGAAATGAGGAAGGGGGCAAACACTTTTTCACACCACTGTATATATATATATATATATATATATATATATATATATATATATATATATATATATATATATATATTTTTTTTTTTTTTTTTTTCTACTTTTTGCTATAAAAAAAAAAATACAGTATACTCAATTTTAGTCATAAATTTAGGCCAAAAAGCATTCAGCCACATGTCTCTGGAAAAAAAGTTAAATAAGCGTATATTTATTGGTTTGCGCAAAAGTTTTAGTGTCTACAAACTAGGGTACATTTTCTGGAATTTACGCAGCTTTTAGTTTATGACTGCCTCTTGACTCGTTCCTTGAGGTGATAAAATGGCAGGGCAGTACAACCCCCCCCTCCCAAAAGACCCCATTTTGAAAAGTAGACACCCCAAGGAATTTGCTGAGAGGCTTGTTGAGCACATATATATTTTTTTTTTTTATTTTGTAATTTTTCAAGGCGTTTAGGCAGAGGAGGTCCAAAGGCAGGCAGGGGATCAGGTGCTGGCAGCAAGAGGCAATGTCCGAGATACAGGCCGAGGGTCTAACACAGGAGATAACAGCAGTCCAGGAGAGCAAGCCAAGGTCAAGGTTAGGAGAGAGCAGAGAGGTCAAAACAATCCGGGTCGGCAACAGGTGGGCAATCCAAAACAACAGGCACAGGTGCAGAGACAAGGGACAGCTGACAGACAAACCAGCGTCTGTTTGGGCACAGAGGCCTCTCTTTTATAGGCCAGTTGGAGGTCACATGGGGTGTGCGCTAGTGCGCATGCGTGCGCGCCGCTCGGCGGGGCTGCGAGTGCGCGTGCGCCGCCGCAATGTTTCCCCATCTCCTACTATGCGCCGGGGAGCCGGACCTGTGCGCATGCGCACTAGGGCGCGCAGTGGACGAGGTCCCTGATAGGGTGTACCATTTTTGTTTGTTTCACTCCTCACTACCTATCACAGTTTCGGAGGCCATGAAATGCCAAGATAGCACAAAACCCTCCCTAATGACCCCATTTTGGAAAGTAGACACCCCAAGCTATTTGCTGAGAGGCATGTTGAGCAGGAGCGGACTGACAACTCATGGGGCCCCCGGGCAATAGAAGATCATGGGGCCCCCTGTGTACCCGCCCACACTCAAGCCACACCTGCACAGGGAGACACGGCCCCCCCATGTCTCACTGGGTGGGGGAGAGCACACAGGGGGACACTGGAGAGGGGGGACAGCACACAGGGGGACACTGGAGGGGGGACAGCACACAGGGGGACACTGGGGGGGAGACAGCACACAGGGGGACACTGGAGGGGGCACACTAGAGGGAGAGCACACGGGGGGACACTAGAGGGAGAGCACACGGGGGGACACTAGAGGGAGAGCACACGGGGGGACACTAGAGGGAGAGCACACGGGGGGACACTAGAGGGAGAGCACACGGGGGACACTAGAGGGAGAGCACACGGGGGGACACTAGAGGGAGAGCACACGGGGGGGACACTAGAGGGAGAGCACACGGGGGGGGTACTAGAGGGAGAGCACACGGGGGGGACACTAGAGGGAGAGCACACGGGGGGACACTAGAGGGAGAGCACACGGGGGGGACACTAGAGGGAGAGCACACGGGGGGGACACTAGAGGGAGAGCACACGGGGGGGACACTAGAGGGAGAGCACACGGGGGGGACACTAGAGGGAGAGCACACGGGGGGGGCACTAGAGGGAGAGCACACGGGGGGGGGCACTAGAGGGAGAGCACACGGGGGGGACACTAGATGGAGAGCACACGGGAAAAACACTAGAGGGAGAGCACACGGGGGGACACTAGAGGGAGAGCACACGGGGGGGACACTAGAGGGAGAGCACACGGGGGGGACACTAGAGGGAGAGCACACGGGGGGGACACTAGAGGGAGAGCACACGGGGGGGACACTAGAGGGAGAGCACACGGGGGGGGACACTAGAGGGAAAGCACACGGGGGGGACACTAGAGGGAGAGCACACGGGGGGACACTAGAGGGAGAGCACACGGGGGGGACACTAGAGGGAGAGCACACGGGGGGGGCACTAGAGGGAGAGCACACGGGGGGGGACACTAGATGGAGAGCACACGGGAAAAACACTAGAGGGAGAGCACACGGGGGGAGGAGGGGCCGGCGGGGAGCAGTGCGCCGTTAGCGGTATTATTAGGGGCATCGGTTGAGTGAAGCTGAGACAAGCTGGGCGGTCATCGGAGGGAGGGGGGCGAGTACAGATGTATGGGGCCCGGGCCCCAACATGACCGCAGGAAGGCCCATGATACTCTCCTGGCCCCCCCCCCCAATGTCCCCCCTGTGTGCTCTCCCTGTAGTGTCCCCCCGTGTGCTCTCCAGGGGCGGACTGACAACTCATGGGGCCCCCGGGCAATAGAAGATCATGGGGCCCCCTGTGTCCCCGCCCACACTCAATCCACACCTGCACAGGGGGACACTGGGGGGGAGAGAGAGCACACAGGGGGACACTGGGGGGGGAGAAAGATAGCACACAGGGGGGACACTGGGGGGAGAGAGAGCACACAGGGGGACACTAGGGGGCGGGGGGAGAGAGCACACAGGGGGATACTGGGGGGCGGGGGAGAGAGAGCACACGGGAGACACTGGGGGGGAGAGAGAGAGAGCCCACAGGGGGAACACTGGGGGGGAGCGGGAGCACACGGGGGAACACTAGGGTGGAGCGGGAGCACACGGGGGGAACACTGGGGGGAGAGAGGGAGCACATGGGGGGAACACTGGGGGGAGAGAGGGAGCACATGGGGGAACACTGGGGGGAGAGAGGGAGCACACGGGGGGACACTGGGGTGAGAGAGGGAGCACACGGGGGGGACACTGGGGGGAGAGCACACGGGGGGGACACTGGAGGGAAAGCACACGGGGGGGACACTGAAGGGAAAGCACACGGGGGGACACTGGAGGGAAAGCACTCGGGGGGGACACTGGAGGGAAAGCACTCGGGGGGGACACTGGAGGGAAAGCACTCGGGGGGGACACTGGAGGGAAAGCACTCGGGGGGGACACTGGAGGGAAAGCACTCGGGGGGGAAACTGGAGGGAAAGCACTCGGGGGGGGGGGGCACTGGAGGGAGAGCGCGGGGGGGACACTGGAGGAAAGAGAACACGGGGGGGACCCTGGAGGGAAGAGAACACGGGGGGACACTGGAGGGAAGAGAACACGGGGGGGACACTGGAGGGAAGAGAACACGGGGGGACACTGGAGGGAAGAGAACACGGGGGGGACACTGGAGGGAAGAGAACACGGGGGGGACACTGGAGGGAAGAGAACACGGGGGGACACTGGAGGGAGAGCACACGGGGGGGGACACTGGAGGGAGAGCACACGGGGGGACACTACATGGAGAGAGGGAGCACACGGGGGACACTACAGGGAGAGAGGGAGCACACCTGGGGACTAGGGATGAGCCGAACACCCCCGGGTTCGGTTCGCACCAGAACCTTCGAACCGACCGAAAGTTCGCGCGAATTTTCGAACCCTATACGTTATAATGGACGCGAACGTTCGAAATCAAAAGTGCTAATTACAACGGCCAATATGCATGTTAATGTCATAAAACAGGTTTGGGGACCCGGGTCCTGCCCCAGGGGACATATATCAATGCAAAAAGAACTTTTAAAAACTAACGTTTTTTCGGGAGCAGTCATTTTAATGATGCATAAAGTGAAAAAAAAAAAGTGAAATTTTCCTTTAAATATGGTACCTGGGGGTGTCCAAAGTATGCCTGTGAAGTGGCATGTGTTTCCCGTGTTTAGAACTGTCCTTGCACAAAATGACATTTGTAAAGGAAAAAAAGAAGCCATTTAAAACCACTTGCGGCTTTAGGTTTGTTCTTAAGTAGAATCTGAACAGGTACATTATGAAGTGTAGCTCCATCCCAAAAAAATCTATTTTTATGCTTTTTGGAGAACATAGGGAGGGGTTATCACCCCTGTAACATTTGCTGTCTTTGCACATCTGTTCAGAACATGTCACCTCACTTTCCGTCCCAATGACAAATGTTTTTGGAAAAGTGGGGTTTTAATTGAAACAAGGATTGGTGATAAAGCATCAGTAGAGAGGAGATACCTTTTTCCCAAATTAAATCTAACATGATAGAATTTCCCTTCCTAGGGGTAGATTTCCTCTCACTTCCTGTTTTCTTTTTTTTTTCATATTTAAATTTTATTTTAATTGAGAGTGATACAGAATGCATAAACCAATAAGACATCATATATGTTACATACATAAATCAAATATTAATGAGAGAATTTCGATACTTCAATTTAAGAGACAAACATACCCTGGTTGCCCCCCTCCTTGTCTTTAACCTCTCTTCTCAATTCTATTCGGGGTCTATAAGTGCACATTTCTTTTGTGCTCTCTGTTCCCCTTTGCATTCCTACCCTCTCTTTTTATTTCCCTTTAAGACTATCCTCTTCCTTCCTCCTAAACTATCCCCCCCCCCCCAAAAAAAAAAAAAAAAAAAAAAAAAAAAAAAAAAAAAAAAAAAACAAAAAAACAAAACAAGAAAAACGGAGCCCAGATCCCCCCCATTCTGCCACCCTCCCCCCTCCCCCTCTCCCCTTAACTTACCCCCCTCTCTCCCTCCCACCTTACTCATCCCTGCGAGATGGAGATGTTCCCAAGCTCCACTAGCTACAGGTATAGCTGTTCATCTACCTTCTCCTCCGTTATCTCCCAACAGATTCTTCGCTTCCTCTGTTTGCATAAATTCATTCCATACTGCCCAGGTTTCATTGTACTTCTCTCTCTTATTCTGCCCTGAGAGCACTAGGTCTTCCATAGCTCCCATCTGTCTTACCCTATTAAGCCACCTTGTTACTGACGGGGGGGCCCTGTCTTTCCAGTGCATTGTAATTGTCGCCTTTGCAGCATTCAACAGGTGACACACTATGGACTTCCTGTATTTTTGTGTTGGTATTTGGGAGCAGTGGAGCAGAAAAAATGCTGGGTCATCTGGTATTGAGAATTCCGCGAGTCTCCGTGCAATTCTCTGTACCTCCTCCCAATACTGCTTAATTCTGGTACAAGACCATAATATATGTATTAGGGTTCCTTTTTCCTCTCCACAGCGCCAGCAAAGATCCGAAGCCTCCCCATATATTCTCCGGAGTTTCACCGGCGTATAGTACCATTGTGTCAGTATTTTAAAATTTAATTCTTGAGTTCGTGTGCACCTTGATGAGTGCAAGGCTAAGTAAATAATCTTCCTGTATTCGTCTGCAGAAAATGTCCTATTTAGGTCTTTTTCCCATTTAGATATACTCGGTAGAACGAAGTCTTGCGGGGGGGCAATTAACAGCCCGTACATCTTTGAGATCAACCGGGAAAGGGGTTCTTTCTCGTTACAGTATTGTTCATACCTAGTTAAAGGTCGGTCATAGTTTACCGCCGGCCCCAAAGATCTCAAAAAATGTCGTAGCTGCAATGCTCGCCATATGTCTATTTCATAGAGTCCCCCCGGGCATGTCAGGGTCGTTATTGTTGGCCATGCTCCGTTTTGAATAAAATGTAGGGCTTGTGAAATTCCCTTCTCCTCTAGTTTTTTAAAGGCCCCCGTTTCTGTACCTGGTAGAAACCCCGGGTTTCCCAGCACCGGTGTCAAGGGGGAGTTTTTCGACGAAATTTTAGGGTCTCGAAGGAGACTTGCACTGATCCGTAATGTCGTTCCTATTGTAGGATGTTCTCTAATCAGGGCCGGTAGTGCTTCATAGCACCAGGGTGCCCTGCTTAAGGGGGTTGTACTGAGCTGCTGTTCCAGTTCCACCCATATCTTGAATTCTCCATGCCTGCTCCAATCCACCACTCTTCCAAGATGTACTGCCTGATAATATTTCCCTACATCTGGGACAGCTATGCCCCCTAGACGCCTCGGCAGTGACAAGATACTTCTTGCTATCCTAGGCTTTTTCTTTGCCCAAATAAATTTTGTAAAAAGTGAGGTAATTTGGCAGAGAAAAAGCCGTGGGACGGCAATTGGGAGAGCTTGAAATAAATACAAAAATTTAGGTAAGATGCACATTTTAATAATATTGCTTCTGCCAAACCAAGAATGGATACCCTGGTGCCATTTCTCCAATAGCAGCCTTACTGAGTTGTATAACGTTGGGAAGTTCGCTTTAAAAATCTTTCCTAGATCTGGTGTAATCTGTGTGCCCAGGTAACTTATTGCCCCCGTCACCCATTTGAAGCTAAAATTTGGTTGAATCAAGGTCCGTATCTTAACCGGCAGCGCCACTCCCATTGCCTCTGATTTGGTATAATTTATTTTAAAGTTAGATAGGCTACCATAGGTTTCAATTTCTTTCATAAGGTTCGGGGTTGAAATATGTGGAGCAGACATGGAGAAGAGCAGGTCATCAGCGTATGCCGAGATTTTATAGTTCCGGTCCCCTATTTTTAGGCCTTGAATGTCCTGGTTCTGTCTTATTTTATTTAATAGAGGTTCTATTGTCAGGGAGAATAACAGGGGGGAAAGAGGACATCCCTGTCGTGTACCATTACAAATCTTGAAAGACTTGGAAAAAATTCCATTCACTTTTACCTCTGCTTTTGGGATGGTATACACACTTCTGATCCACTTGATCATTTGATCACCCATGCCTGCAAATCTCAGAACTTCGAACAGGAAGGACCAGTTCACCCTATCAAATGCCTTCTCCGCGTCAGTACTCAGGAAAACACAGGGGGTACTTGTCTTGTGGGCATGGTGGACCAAATTCAACACTTTGATCGTATTATCCCTCGCCTCCCGCGCGGGAATAAACCCTACTTGATCCCGTTCCACCAACTGATCCAGCAGGGGTTGAATTCGTGATGCCAAAATTTTAGTGAAGAGCTTGAGGTCCACATTTAACAGTGAAATCGGCCTATAACTGCTGCATTCCGCCGGGTCCTTCCCCTCCTTTGGAATCACCGTAATATACGCCAGCAAAGAATCCGGGGGGAATGCAGCAGTTTGGCCCAGGGAGTTGAACACCCCGACCAGACGACTATTTAGTTGTGGTGCAAATCTTCTATAGTACTGTAAAGTAAAGCCATCCGGGCCCGGTGCCTTCCCTAGTTTTGCCTTTTTTAACACTGCATTCAGTTCCTCAGCCAAAATAGGAGCTTCCAATTTACTGCGTTCTCTAGATGATAGTCTTGAGAGTTTTGCGGAAGATAAATATTCCTCCAGGGCCTGTGTAGGCATAGGAGTTGACTCCAGTTTATATAACGAGGAATAATATTCTCCAAATCTCTGTGCTATCCCTTTTGGCTGAGGGATTAACTGCCCATTCTTTCCTTTTATTTGTGATATATATGTTGATATACTCTTCTCTTTGAGTTTGCCTGCTAATAGTTTAGTACATTTGTCTCCCAGTTCGTAAGATGCCTTCCTACCTCTCTGTATTGTTGCTTTGGCTTTATATCGCATAATATCCGTAAGCTGACGCCTCAGATACTCTAAGTGTCTACCTACGGAGGTGGTCTGCCTCTTCTTATGCTGCAATTCTAGTTCCTGTATCTCCTGTAAGAGTTTCTTGACTTGTTTTTCTCTTTCTCTCTTTATTTTAGCCCCATATTTGATCAGGATGCCCCTGATTACTGTTTTGTGGGCTTCCCACACTATCCCAGGGTCAGTACCAGGGGTATCATTTATTTGAAAATAGGCCTCAATTTCTTTTGCAATTTCTTCCTGAATTTCAGGGTTCTGTAGTAGGCTTTCATTCAGACGCCATCTTCTATCTGGGTCACACCCTGTCCCTGAAAGTACTAAGCCCAATGTTATCGGGGCATGGTCTGACCATGTTATACTTCCTATGGTGATCTCCGTTACCATGGGGAGTAAATAGTGTGGAATCAGGAAGAGATCAATGCGGGAATAGGTCTGGTGGGGATTAGAGAAAAAAGTGTAGTCCCTCTCTCCAGCGTGCATTGTCCGCCATACGTCCACCAGTTGTAATTCATATACCTTCCTCAATATTCCCTTCCTGATACCATGTGAGACCGAAGATACCCCTGTAGATGTATCTATTTTGGGGTCTAAGGCGATATTGAAGTCGCCTCCTAAGATTAGCTTGCCTTCCGAGAATTCTGATAGTTTTGTGAGTGTCCTTTTTAAAAAGGAATCTTGTAATGTGTTTGGTGCATATAAGGTTGCCAAGGTCACCTTTACCCCTCTCATATGTCCTTTCAAAAAGAGGAAACGTCCCTTTGTGTCTACCCGTTTATCTGTCAGGGACCAATTAGCTCTACTTGCGATCATGATTGACACCCCTTTTGATTTTGCCTCCTGATTCGAGGCATGATATACGCATGGGAAGAAACTGTTCTGGAGAACCGGGAGTCTGCTTGCTTTAAAATGGGTTTCCTGTATGAAGGCCACATCTGTACGCATTCGTTTCAAATCATTAAGAAGAATTCTTCTTTTTTCTGGGACATTAAGTCCTTTGGCGTTCATAGAGGTCACCCTTATTTCCTCCATCTCGCAGGGAATATAGGAACAAACCAAAGAAAAAAAAAAAAAAAAAAAAAAAAAAAAAAAAAAGGAAAACCCCCCCCCCCCCTCTCTACCTACCCTCCCCCCTACCTACTTCCTTCCCTCCCTTTTCTCTAACCTCTAAGGTAAGCACCCAACCCAAACCCCCCCACCTCTAATTTAGTAGGTGCGCTCCTATCTGGGGATTTGGCCCAGGATGAGAGAACAAAAAAAAGAAAAGGAAAAAAATAAAAAAAAAGCCCCACGCCCTCCTCCCCCCCCCCCCCGGCGTGCATGTATAGGTATCTGAGTTCATTCTCCCTTAATCTATGAATACATTAGTTATACATAAAATAAACTAACATTAGGGTATGCCAATACAAAGAAAAAAAAAAAGAGGAGAAAACCAAGCGCAGGACCCAACAGTCCTACTCTACTCCATCCGTTCCGTGGCCTTAGGCCAGCGAGGGATAGGGACCCAGAGGATTACTAAATATATTATTTTCTGTATCCACTATTCCATATTCCCCTTACCCCTCTTCCTTCCTACTCCTATGTATCCTGTCCTCTCTTCCTATATCCTCTCTTCTTATTACTATTTCTACTTTCCCATTTCTCCCTCCAGAAACCCCCCCACCCCCCCCCCCAATCCAGCCACTCGCTCCCCTCAAACACCCCCCATCCCCCTGCCCCCCCCCCTAGCAGAGGTCTTAAGGAGAAAAAAAATAAAAATAGAAAAAAAATAAAAAATAAATAAACTTCCTCAGTTCTAAATCGTATATTATGAAATCCCCTAGTCCCCCACCCCTAGAGAAGGGTAGGGAAAGAGAGGGGGAGAGCGAGATGAACTGCCTCCCTCTCCCCTCTCCCCCCACCACCCCTCATGTGCAATAATGTGAATTCTGTGACTTTATGTGTCTTATATATCCCGTATTTGGGAGAAAAAGATAAATAAGTAAATAAAAAAATAAAAAAAATAAAATAAAATAAAATAAAAAAAAATTTATAAAAAATTATGAAAAATAAGTAAATAAAAACCACACCACCCACCCCTATTTATATACATATACATTATATACATTTATAAACATATATACCCCCACACCTCCGGACCTATTAGTGTGTCCGTTTTAAATACCACACAAAACACTCGTTGTTTAAGAGTGAAAAAGAAACCTTCCCTAAATTTCCAACATCAAAAAGTGTTCACAAAATACAAAAGAAAGAGTGAAAAAGAGAAGATGAGGGGGGGCTACTATTCTCCTCCCTCCTTCCTCCTCATCCCAATGTGCTCGTGATTAAATGGGTGGGGGACTAGAGGGACCCCCGGCTAACTGACTCCACCCAAAGAGAGAAAAAAAAAAAAAAACATATGTAGTCCCCTCAGCCGTGCCAAAAACCAACCGAGGAAGGAAAATACATTTCAGTAAATCATGGGGGCCCCAGTCATATATTTATAAAGCTACATCTATACCACAATCATATACATCCCCTCTTCTAAGGTAGAAACAAAGCAAACCAAAAAAAAAAGAAAAAAAGGGGGGGGGACAAGGGGGCGGGAGAGGAGAGAAAGACCCCCCAAAAAAAAAAGGGGGAGACGGGGGGGGGGGGGAGAGCAAGGCGGGTCGGCGGGCCTTTAATAATCCCCCCGCAACCCTTAGGCCATAATTCGAAGAAAGTTCCCCTCATCCAAAAAAAGGCGACCCCCCTAAAAACAAAAAAAAAAGAAAAAAAAAAAGGGGGAGAGGGTTCCGCACGTATTAAGATGAAGTCCTCTTTATCTCTTCCTGTAGAGCTAGAGATCTAACTCTCCTGACCCCCTCTGTCTTTTTGCCTGCCCAAGTGTTGTAGCCAGTTTGGTATCTCAACTGACTCCACTCCCAATAGGGAGAACAACTCAGGTAGTTCAGTGGGTAGCTGTAAAAAAAATGATCTCGAGTCCTTCTTTACTCTCAGGGAGAACGGATACCCCCACCGATATGAGCCCCCGGCCTTTTTTATACTGTCCAGTAAGGGGCGCATCAGGTTTCTTCTCTGTAAGGTGGCCCTTGATAAGTCTGGCAGGATTTTTATCCGCACACCTTCATATAACACTTCTCCTGCTGCCCATGCCTTCCGACTTATCAGTTCTTTGTGAACATATCTATGAAAACAGCCAATCACATCCCGTGGTCTCTCAGGGTTAGGGGAGGGGGGGCCCATCACTCTGTGTAACCTTTCAAATTCTAGGTCTTGCATAGGGATTTGAGTGTCAAGTTTCTGGCATATTTCCTGTATAGTTAACAATAATGCATCTCTCCCTACTGTCTCGGGGACCCCCCTGAACCTCAGATTTTTCCTTCTGCTGCGGTCCTCTAATTCTTCTAAACGGAGCTGTATTGAGGGGACATAAGGATCCTGAGCGGACTGTACCTGTTCCAGCCGCGTAACACGTTCTATCAGTGATACCTGCTCGTCCTCTTTGGCTGTCAATCTCTCCGCGAGCTGCTGTACCTCTGTCCGGACCACCTCCAAGTCCCTGCGGTGGATCTCCTCGATTCGGGACATCCACCCCTCTAGGTCTGCTCTTGTGGGGAGTAGCTGCATGTCTGCTCGCGTTGGAAGGGCTCGCAGGAGTGCTCTGAGGTCCGCCTCTTCTCCCTGTGTGTGGCTTTCATCTCTTCCCTTCGGTAGCTGCCGGAGCGTCTCCTCTCTTCCCCCCTCCACTCCCACCTCCTCTCTCTGCATGTCAGGTGTCTCTGAGTGCAGCGTCGAAAGCGTGTGGGAGGGGTTGACTGCGTCCTCTGGATGACCCGGCTCTCCGGCTTGTCGGCTGCCTGGTTCAGATAACACGGACCCCGCTCGTGTGCGGAGGAAGTATTGTGGAATTCCCGGCTGGGTAGGTTTTTTCTGGTCTTTCTCCGTTCTCCTTCTCATTCCAGCAAGTGAGTCCACCGGAGCGATCTCTCAATCAGAACGCCGGGTAAAACACCCCGGCTGCATCTACACGCCTGGAGGGTGGAGGGAGCTTAGCTAGAGTGTGTCTTCCTACTCCCTCATCCTAGACCACGCCCCCTCTCACTTCCTGTTTTCTATTTCCGTTTGCAAGTAGGATTCGTTTGTAAGTTGGATGTTTGAAAGTAGGGGCCTGCCGTATATACTCTGCAGAAATTTGCCCTATTAGATGTTGGTGTAGCCACAAGACTGGTGGGCACAGGAATGGGCCCTGCTGTGAGTTATTAGATCAAGATTTCTAATTGCATGCACCTGTTGAACAGGGCAGAAAAATTGGGCCTTTGGTGGTGGTGGTGGTGGACGGTGTTGCCACAAGACTGTAAGCCCTCACAGTGACTCTTGGTGGGCGCAGGAATGGGCCCTGCTGTGAGTTATTAGATCAAGATTTGTAATTGCAAGCACCTGATGAACAGGGCAGAAAAATTGGGCCTTGGCGGTGGTGGTGGACGGTGTTGCCACAAGACTGCAGGCCCTCATAGTTACTCTTGGTGGGCGCAGGAATGGGCCCTGCTGTGAACTATTAGATCAAGATTTGTAATTACCCGCCCCTGTTAAACAGGGGCTGAAAAATTGTGCCTTAGGCACTGGTGCTGGTGCCACAACACTGCAACCCCTCACAGAGACTGTACTTGGAGCACAGCAGTCACACGTGTTGCGAAGCATTTTTAAAAAAAATTGTAAGTACACGCCCCTGTTAAACAGGGGCTGAAAAATTGTGCCTTAGGCACTGGTGCTGGTGCCACAACACTGCAACCCGGCCCTCACAGATACTGTACTTGGAGCACAGCAGTCACACGTGTTGCGAAGCATTTTTTTAAAAAATTGTAAGTACCCGCCCCTGTTAAACAGGGGCTGAAAAATTGTGCCTTAGGCACTGGTGCTGGTGCCACAACACTGCAACCCGGCCCTCACAGATACTGTACTTGGAGCACAGCAGTCACACGTGTTGCGAAGCATTTTTTTTAAAAATTGTAAGTACACGCCCCTGTTAAACAGGGGCTGAAAAATTGTGCCTTAGGCACTGGTGTGGTGGCATGGATCATTGAGGAGGAGGAAGAGGATAGTCAGTGAACATAAGAGGACAGTCACTCAGCATCAGCATAGGCAGTCTTGAAGGGATGTGACATTAAAAATTATTCGGTTATATCCGCCTCAGGTGTCTGGTAGCTGGTGGTGATCCAAGACTGATTCATTTTGATGAATGTCAGTCGATCAACCGAGGCGGTGGACAGGCGCACCCTATGATCAGTCACAAATCCTCCAGCAGCACTGAATGTGCGTTCGGAAAGAACGCTGGAGGCAGGACAGGCCAGTAGCTCAATTGCATACTGTGCAAGCTCTGGCCAGTGATCCATCCTCAGGACCCAGTAAGCCAGAGGATTTTCGGTGGGAAAGGTGTCCAAGTCTGACCTTGCCCCAAGGTATTCCTGCACCATGTATATCAGACGCTGGCGATGGTTGCTGGAACCGATCATACCTTGGGGCTGCGGACTAAAAAAATTGTCTGAACGCATCGGTCAGACGTCCACCTTCCCCACCGCTCCTTCTGCCACTGACCGAAGCCTCAGCAACTCGTCGCCCAGGACCAGGAGTTTGTAGCCTCCCAGTTTCTGGGAACGCGTTGCACAGACCTTTCTGCAAGGCCTCCCTGAGATGTCTCATCCTCTGCTCCCTCTGCGACGGCAAGATAAGGTCCGCAACCTTACCCTTGTACCGCGGATCAAGGAGAGTGGCCAGCCAGTAATGGTCCCTCTCCTTGATCCGAAGAACACGAGGATCCTTCCGCAGGCTTTGCAGGATCAGGGAGGCCATGCAGCGTAGGTTAGCTGAGGCATTCGGTCCGGAGTCTTCTGGGTCACTGAGGATGACATGATCGCCAGCCACCTCCTCCCAGCCACGTACAAGTCCACTGGTTTGTTGGGACTGTACATCATCCCTAAAAGACTGCTGCTGCTGATGCTGAGTGCCAGGCTCCACCTCCATGCTCACACAATCCTCCTCCTCCTCCTCCTCCTCCTCCTCCTCATCCTCTTCCTGTGTGATGGGTGGGACAGAAGGAACACTGTCCGGATAAAGGGGGCCTTGAGAGGCAAGGAAGTCCTCCTCTTCCTGCCTCTGTTCTGCCTCAAGTGCCCTGTCCATTATCCCGCGCAGCGTATGCTCCAACAGGTGGACAAGAGGGACAGTGTCACTGATGCATGCACTGTCACTGCTCACCATCCTCGTGGCCTCCTCAAATGGTGAGAGGACAGTGCATGCATCCCTGATCATGCCCCACTGACGTGGGGAAAAAAAACCAAGCTCCCCTGACCCTGTCCTGGTGCCGTAGTCGCAAAGGTACTCATTGATGGCCCTCTGCTGCGTGTGCAGTCGCTGCAGCATGGCCAACGTTGAGTTCCACCTGGTGGGCATGTCACATATTAGGCGGTTCTTGGGCAGGTTCAGCTCCTTTTGCAGCTCAGTCAGCCGAGCACTGGCATTATAAGATCGGCGGAAATGCACACAGACTTTCCTGGCCTGCCTCAGGACATCCTGTAAGCCTGGGAACCTGCCCAAGAACCGCTGCACCACCAGGTTGAGGACGTGAGCCATGCAGGGCACATGGGTGAGCTGCCCCTGTCGCAGGGCGGAGAGGAGGTTGGTGCCATTGTCAGAAACGACCATTCCTGGCTTAAGCTGACGTGGCGTCAACCACCTCTCGGCCTGCCCCTGCAGAGCTGCCAGAACCTCTGGCCCAGTGTGGCTCCTGTCCCCCAAACACACCAGCGCAAGCACGGCATGGCATCTTTTTGCCTGCGTACTTGCGTAGCCCCTTGTACGCCTACGGAGCACCGCTGGTTCCAAGGACAGAGCACTGGAGGAAGAAGAAGAGGAGGGGGTGGAGGAGAGAGGTGTGTCACAACCAGTAGCAGTAGTCGCGTTTTGGAGGCGTGGTGGCGGAACAACCTCCAACACTACTGCACCTTGTCCTGCATCCCTCCCAGCTGCCAATAGAGTGACCCAATGGGCCGTGAAAGAAAGGTACCTTCCCTGTCCATGCCTGCTGGACCATGAGTCAGCGGTAATATGCACCTTACCGCTGACCGCCCTGTCCAGCGAGGCATGGACATTGCCCTCCACATGCCGGTAGAGAGACGGAATCGCCTTCCGCGAGAAAAAGTGGCGTTTGGGAACCTGCCACTGAGGAACCGCACATTGAACAAACTCACGGAAGGGGGCCGAGTCTACCAACTGAAAAGGCAGCAGTTGAAGTGCTAGCAATTTAGCAAGGCTAGCATTCAACCGCTGGGCATGTGGATGGCTGGGAGTGTACTTCTTTCTACGGTCCAGCAGCTGGGGCAGGGAAATTTGCCTGCTGCAATCGGACGTCGGTGTACTGCAAGTACTTGGTTGTGACACACCTAATTCTACACCTTCAGTCCTCTCAGAGCAGCTTTCAGAGAGGACTGAAGGTGTAGTGGGGATGGAGATCCCAGCTGAGGAGGAGCAAGGAGAGGTCCGCTTAGTTCTTTGGTGTGGGTCTTTTATGTGTGCCTGCCAACGAGCTGCATGGCAGGTCGCCATATGTCTGGTCATGCTTGTGGTGCCCAAGCGGCTGATGTTTTGGCCACGCGAGATACGCTTGAGACAAATATTGCAAATAGCAGTGGTGCGATCTGCTGCACTCGTCTCAAAAAAGGCCCACACCAAAGAACTTTTCTGATAACGTGCAGAGGCAGCGCCCTGCACAGGCGGAGCTCTGCGGTGTTGTACAGTTGCTGTGCTGGCCTCTACCTGGCCTCCAGGGGGCATCCTGCCTTGTTGGACATGTGACGCCGCATCCTCCTCCTCCTCGTCCTCCTCCTCATCCTCTCTCCCTTGAGGCACCCACGTGGAGTCAGTGACCTCATCATCCCCTCCCTCTTCACCACTAGAGCAAACCTGGCAGTAAGCTGCAGCTGGTGGAACAGTACTGCCAGATTCCTCAAGCTGGGTATCGTCATCCGAGCCTTCGAATCGTTGGGCATCCTCCTGGAGCATGTACCCAACACTGTGCTCAAAGAGTTCGGGGGACTCCTCAGGAGGACATGGTGGGTCTAGGGAAGGGGTGGCTGATGATGCTCTGTCAGTACCCTGAGCCTGGGTGAGAGAGGATGAGGAGGATGAGGAGGGCTTGGTCATCCATTCTACCAAGCCTTCAGCATGATGCGGCTCCACATGTCCAGCTGCCGAAAACAAAGACGCGCGTGTCCCATGGCCACGTGCTGATGACGATGCACGACCACGTCCACGTCCACGGCCACGTCCACTAGAAACAGAGCCTGCCTGCCCTGTGTTCTTGGCTCTGCACGCTCTGCCTCCCCTTGGCGGTCTTCCAGCCATTGTAGTCGGTAGTCCTGTGGGTGCTGCTGAGAAGAATATATAGGAGCTCTGTGTGATGCCACTAACACACTAGAAGTCCTATGGGTGCTTCTGCAAAGAAAATAGAGGAGCTCTGTGTGATGCCACTAACACACTAGAAGTCCTGTGGGTGCTGCTGAGAAGAAAATATAGGAGCTCTGTGTGATGCCACTAACACACTAGAAGTCCTATGGGTGCTTCTGCAAAGAAAAATAGGAGCTCTGTGTGATGCCACTAACACACTAGAAGTCCTGTGGGTGCTTCTGCAAAGAAAATAGAGGAGCTCTGTGTGATGCCACTAACACACTAGAAGTCCTGTGGGTGCTTCTGCAAAGAAAATAGAGGAGCTCTGTGTGATGCCACTAACACACTAGAAGTCCTGTGGGTGCTTCTGCAAAGAAAATAGAGGAGCTCTGTGTGATGCCACTAACACACTAGAAGTCCTGTGGGTGCTTCTGCAAAGAAAATAGAGGAGCTCTGTGTGATGCCACTAACACACTAGAAGTCCTGTGGGTGCTTCTGCAAAGAAAATAGAGGAGCTCTGTGTGATGCCACTAACACACTAGAAGTCCTGTGGGTGCTTCTGCAAAGAAAATAGAGGAGCTCTGTGTGATGCCACTAACACACTAGAAGTCCTGTGGGTGCTTCTGCAAAGAAAATAGAGGAGCTCTGTGTGATGCCACTAACACACTAGAAGTCCTATGGGTGCTTCTGCAAAGAAAATAGAGGAGCTCTGTGTGATGCCACTAACACACTAGAAGTCCTGTGGGTGCTTCTGCAAAGAAAATAGAGGAGCTCTGTGTGATGCCACTAACACACTAGAAGTCCTGTGGGTGCTTCTGCAAAGAAAATAGAGGAGCTCTGTGTGATGCCACTAACACACTAGAAGTCCTGTGGGTGCTGCTGAGAAGAATATATAGGAGCTCTGTGTGATGCCACTAACACACTAGAAGTCCTGTGGGTGCTTCTGCAAAGAAAATAGAGGAGCTCTGTGTGATGCCACTAACACACTAGAAGTCCTATGGGTGCTTCTGCAAAGAAAATAGAGGAGCTCTGTGTGATGCCACTAACACACTAGAAGTCCTGTGGGTGCTTCTGCAAAGAAAATAGAGGAGCTCTGTGTGATGCCACTAACACACTAGAAGTCCTGTGGGTGCTTCTGCAAAGAAAATAGAGGAGCTCTGTGTGATACCACTAACACACTAGAAGTCCTGTAGGTGCTGCTGAGAAGAATATATAGGAGCTCTGTGTGATGCCACTAACACACTAGAAGTCCTGTGGGTGCTTCTGCAAAGAAAATAGAGGAGCTCTGTGTGATGCCACTAACACACTAGAAGTCCTATGGGTGCTTCTTCAAAGAAAATAGAGGAGCTCTGTGTGATGCCACTAACACACTAGAAGTCCTGTGGGTGCTTCTGCAAAGAAAATAGAGGAGCTCTGTGTGATGCCACTAACACACTAGAAGTCCTGTGGGTGCTTCTGCAAAGAAAATAGAGGAGCTCTGTGTGATGCCACTAACACACTAGAAGTCCTATGGGTGCTTCTGCAAAGAAAATAGAGGAGCTCTGTGTGATGCCACTAACACACTAGAAGTCCTGTGGGTGCTTCTGCAAAGAAAATAGAGGAGCTCTGTGTGATGCCACTAACACACTAGAAGTCCTGTGGGTGCTTCTGCAAAGAAAATAGAGGAGCTCTGTGTGATGCCACTAACACACTAGAAGTCCTGTGGGTGCTGCTGAGAAGAATATATAGGAGCTCTGTGTGATGCCACTAGCACACTAGAAGTCCTATGGGTGCTTCTGCAAAGAAAATAGAGGAGCTCTGTGTGATGGGACTAACACACTTCAAGTCCTATAGGTGCTTCTGGGAAGAAAATAAAGTCTGTGTGATGGGACTAACACACTTCAAGTCCTATAGGTGCTTCTGGGAACAAAATATAGCTCTGTGTGTGTGATGGGACTAACACACTTCAAGTCCTATAGGTGCTTCTGGGAACAAAATATAGCTCTGTGTGTGTGATGGGACTAACACACTTCAAGTCCTATAGGTGCTTCTGGGAAGAAAATAAAGGTCTGTGTGATGGGACTAACACACTTCAAGTCCTATAGGTGCTTCTGGGAACAAAATATAGCTCTGTGTGTGTGATGGGACTAACACACTTCAAGTCCTATAGGTGCTTCTGGGAACAAAATATAGCTCTGTGTGTGTGATGGGACTAACACACTTCAAGTCCTATAGGTGCTTCTGGGAACAAAATATAGCTCTGTGTGTGTGATGGGACTAACACACTTCAAGTCCTATAGGTGCTTCTGGGAAGAAAATAAAGGTCTGTGTGTGTGATGGGACTAACACACTTCAAGTCCTATAGGTGCTTCTGGGACAAAATATAGCTCTGTGTGTGTGATGGGACTAACACACTTCAAGTCCTATAGGTGCTTCTGGGAACAAAATATAGCTCTGTGTGTGTGATGGGACTAACACACTTCAAGTCCTATAGGTGCTTCTGGGAACAAAATATAGCTCTGTGTGTGTGATGGGACTAACACACTTCAAGTCCTATAGGTGCTTCTGGGAAGAAAATAAAGGTCTGTGTGTGTGATGGGACTAACACACTTCAAGTCCTATAGGTGCTTCTGGGAACAAAATATAGCTCTGTGTGTGTGATGGGACTAACACACTTCAAGTCCTATAGGTGCTTCTGGGAACAAAATATAGCTCTGTGTGTGTGATGGGACTAACACACTTCAAGTCCTATAGGTGCTTCTGGGAACAAAATATAGCTCTGTGTGTGTGATGGGACTAACACACTTCAAGTCCTATAGGTGCTTCTGGGAACAAAATATAGCTCTGTGTGTGTGATGGGACTAACACACTTCAAGTCCTATAGGTGCTTCTGGGAAGAAAATAAAGGTCTGTGTGATGGGACTAACACACTTCAAGTCCTATAGGTGCTTCTGGGAACAAAATATAGCTCTGTGTGTGTGATGGGACTAACACACTTCAAGTCCTATAGGTGCTTCTGGGAACAAAATATAGCTCTGTGTGTGTGATGGGACTAACACACTTCAAGTCCTATAGGTGCTTCTGGGAACAAAATATAGCTCTGTGTGTGTGATGGGACTAACACACTTCAAGTCCTATAGGTGCTTCTGGGAACAAAATATAGCTCTGTGTGTGTGATGGGACTAACACACTTCAAGTCCTATAGGTGCTTCTGGGAACAAAATATAGCTCTGTGTGTGTGATGGGACTAACACACTTCAAGTCCTATAGGTGCTTCTGGGAAGAAAATAAAGGTCTGTGTGTGTGATGGGACTAACACACTTCAAGTCCTATAGGTGCTTCTGGGAACAAAATATAGCTCTGTGTGTGTGATGGGACTAACACACTTCAAGTCCTATAGGTGCTTCTGGGAACAAAATATAGCTCTGTGTGTGTGATGGGACTAACACACTTCAAGTCCTATAGGTGCTTCTGGGAACAAAATATAGCTCTGTGTGTGTGATGGGACTAACACACTTCAAGTCCTATAGGTGCTTCTGGGAACAAAATATAGCTCTGTGTGTGTGATGGGACTAACACACTTCAAGTCCTATAGGTGCTTCTGGGAACAAATTATAGCTCTGTGTGTGTGATGGGACTAACACACTTCAAGTCCTATAGGTGCTTCTGGGAACAAAATATAGCTCTGTGTGTGTGATGGGACTAACACACTTCAAGTCCTATAGGTGCTTCTGGAACAAAATATAGCTCTGTGTGTGTGATGGGACTAACACACTTCAAGTCCTATAGGTGCTTCTGGGAACAAAATATAGCTCTGTGTGTGTGATGGGACTAACACACTTCAAGTCCTATAGGTGCTTCTGGGAACAAAATATAGCTCTGTGTGTGTGATGGGACTAACACACTTCAAGTCCTATAGGTGCTTCTGGGAACAAAATATAGCTCTGTGTGTGTGATGGGACTAACACACTTCAAGTCCTATAGGTGCTTCTGGGAACAAAATATAGCTCTGTGTGTGTGATGGGACTAACACACTTCAAGTCCTATAGGTGCTTCTGGGAACAAAATATAGCTCTGTGTGTGTGATGGGACTAACACACTTCAAGTCCTATAGGTGCTTCTGGGAACAAAATATAGCTCTGTGTGTGTGATGGGACTAACACACTTCAAGTCCTATAGGTGCTTCTGGGAACAAAAATATAGCTCTGTGTGTGTGATGGGACTAACACACTTCAAGTCCTATAGGTGCTTCTGGGAAGAAAATAAAGGTCTGTGTGTGTGATGGGACTAACACACTTCAAGTCCTATAGGTGCTTCTGGGAACAAAATATAGCTCTGTGTGTGTGATGGGACTAACACACTTCAAGTCCTATAGGTGCTTCTGGGAACAAAATATAGCTCTGTGTGTGTGATGGGACTAACACACTTCAAGTCCTATATGTGCTTCTGGGAACAAAATATAGCTCTGTGTGTGTGATGGGACTAACACACTTCAAGTCCTATAGGTGCTTCTGGGAACAAAATATAGCTCTGTGTGTGTGATGGGACTAACACACTTCAAGTCCTATAGGTGCTTCTGGGAACAAATTATAGCTCTGTGTGTGTGATGGGACTAACACACTTCAAGTCCTATAGGTGCTTCTGGGAACAAAATATAGCTCTGTGTGTGTGATGGGACTAACACACTTCAAGTCCTATAGGTGCTTCTGGGAACAAAATATAGCTCTGTGTGTGTGATGGGACTAACACACTTCAAGTCCTATAGGTGCTTCTGGGAACAAAATATAGGAGCTCTGCCTGCCTGCCACGAACACACTACAAGTCCTATAGGTGCTTCTGGGAACAAAATATAGGAGCTCTGCCTGCCTGCCACGAACACACTACAAGTCCTATAGGTGCTTCTGGGAACAAAATATAGGAGCTCTGCCTGCCTGCCACGAACACACTACAAGTCCTATAGGTGCTTCTGGTAACAAAATATAGGAGCTCTGCCTGCCTGCCACGAACACACTACAAGCCCCTCTTTCTCAATCAATCTTTGTAACTGAATCTATCTAACTCAATCTCTGTAAGTGAATCTCTCTACCTAACTAAATCCAGCAGAGTGTCACAGATCTAGCCTGCTCAATCTGCGCCGGAACAGCATGTGACCGGCGCAGACGGCGTGGCGGCCTTTTATAGGGGGGGGCGTGTACTACAGCCCCTGAGCTGTAATTGGCTACAGGCGTCCTGCCTGTAGCCAATTATGGCTCTTCGAGTTTCCGGGGCTGTGATTGGCCAAGCATGCGGGGTCACAGTGCATGCTTGGCCAATCATCAGCCAGCAATGCACTGCGCCGGCCGCGCCGGCCGCAATGCATTGCGGGGCCGCGCGCATCACACGAACGTGATGCGAGCGGCCAAAATAGTTCTGGGCTCGCCGAGCGAGCGAACGCCCGGTGCTCGATGCGAACGTGGGTTCGCATCGAGCACCGGGCCCATCCCTACTGGGGACACTTGAGGGAGAGAGGGAGCACACCTGGGGGACATTGGAGGGAGAGCATACAGGGGGACACTTGACCAAAATGAGGGACAAATGATTAGGAAAGAGGGACACAGGGACTTTGTTCTGAATCAGGGACAGTCCCTCGAAATAAGGGACAGTTGGGAGCTATGGTAAACCCCCCCATTGCATTCAATTGAATGTGACTGCACCTCAGCTGCCCTGCAGCCATCTACAATGAACTAAACTACACTAAAGAGGTGATATAACATCTACTTACAGCATTAATCGCTCTTCAGAGGGCAATACTTGATTAGTCCTAAGAAAGGAAAGGGGGTTACTTGGCAGATCACTGGGTGAAAATAAGGCAATAAATGCCTAAAAAAAGAAAATGCAGCTGCCACATTTAACCAGATCCCGCCTGGCCAATAGCAGATTCATGTTCTGTCAGGATCAAGAGGCCATGGGGCTATGCAATTGGCGTGATCTGTTACCAGCCATGTCATGTCATGTGGACACGGCCCATGATCAACCAGAGTATCGGTTCACTTCCAGTACCATGTGACCAATCATGACAGGTCACATGACAGTTGTATACAATGGATGGCTTCCTTTCGTGCCATCCATCCACTATGTTGCTAGCTGTGATTGGTCAGTGTAATCACATGGTACAGACAGGGCCAATCACAGCCCATCTGTACCATGTGATTAGCACTGGTCAATCACAGCCAATCAAAAGAAAGCAGACAGAATGACTTAGTTTCATTGAAGCTGGGTTCACACCATTGCAAATTTGATGTAGGTTCTCTGCATCCAATTTGCAAAAGCAGGAGATTTTGACCAGCTCTCTATGGAGCCGGTTCACATATCTCCGCCTCGGCTCCAGTGGGGATTTTGGACAGGAGAAATCGGGCTGAAATCGGACCTAAAACGGTGAACCAGGACGCACCGTACCCCTGCTGTGAGCCGCATGCGGCGATGGTGTGAACCTAGCCTCAGTAAAATGCTTGCTTATAGCAATGTAATGCACTGCTATAAGCAAACATAAAGTGAAAAAAAAGTGAAAAAATCTTGATCACTTCCCCAGAGTTGTACAATGTTACAATGTAACATTATAGTGCTCTGGTCACCGTGTATTAAAAAAAAAAATTCTTAAAAATAAACAAATTGAAAGAAATTATTTTCTTTTTTTTTTGTACTGTCACCAGTCAGTGTCCCTGATTACCGCCACACCCATTATATTCAACTTCAAAAAACTCACCATGCCTCTTACTAAATACCTTGGACTGTCTACTTTCCGAAAAGGGGTAATGTGTGTACTGTCCTGGTGTTTTCAGGCCTCAAGAAATTAGATAGTCCGTGAGTACATCACGATTGATCAATTTTCAGATATATACCATAGTTTGTGGACTTTATAACTTTCACACAAACTAAATAATATACATTGATTTGGGTTATTTTCATCAAAGAATACATGTTGACCTAAATTTATGAAGAACAATTTTTTATTTGTAAAATTTTATAACAGAAACAAAGAAAACTCATTTTTTTCAACATTTTTGTTTATTTAGCAAAAAGTAAAAAACCCAGTGGTGATTAGATACCACCAAAATAAAGCTCTATTTGTATATACAAAATGATAAATATTTCATTTGGGTAGAATGTTGCATGACCGCGCAAATGTCATTCAAATTGTGACAGCGCTTAAAGCTGAAAATTGGCCTGGGCAGGAAGAGGGTGAAAGTGCCCTGTATTGAGGTGGTTAAATCTGAACTGCAGTTTTTTCATCTTTCCATCTTTTTCATCTTTCCATCTATTAAATCTTCTGCCCTTGTTGTTTTAACTTTGGATAGTAAAACATTTTTTTTCTGCCAGTAAATACCTTATACAGCCCACTTCATGTTTCTTGTCTGGTCAATAGCCTAGGCTTATGACATCATGCACAGCTCTCTCTCTCACTCTTGTGAGAGTTTGCCAGGAAGGGAGGGGGGGTGAGTCATAAGAGGGCCAATGAGAGCTGTAGGGCTGCAGAGCTGGAGTGTGCCTCTGTGTGTCTGTGTAAATCCAGGTGCCCACAGTTAAAATGGCTGCAGCCAGACTCAGTGGAGGGAGATTTCTGCAGCATATTTGGCAAGTACAGAATCACAGTATATATAAAATAATATGCAAAGTGGTTGGAGGGAAGCTTCAGAATGACAAAGATGTTTTTATTACAAATTATGTGAGTAGACTGCAGTTCCTCTTTAACTGCTTGCCGACTGCCGCCTGTACATTAACGTCGACAGAATGCGCAAATAGTCGTACCTGTACGTCTCTTTGAATTTGCCGCCATGCCATTGCGAGCGCACCTGCCGCAAGCTCCATGAGTAGGATACCTGCGATCGTCTCATGGAGCATGCTCTCTTTGTTTTGCAAACCAATCAATAAGCACTTATTGCGATTTTTTTTTTTTTTTACCAAAAATATGTAGAAGAATACGTATCGGCCTAAACTGAGGAAAAAAATTTTTTTTTTTTAGATATTTTTTGGCATATTTATTATAGCAAAAAGTAAAAAAATATAGCTTTTTTTCAAAATTGTCGCTCTATTTTTGTTTATAGCGCAAAAAATAAAAACCGCAGAGGTGATCAAATACCACTAAAAGAAATATCTATTTGTGGGGAAAAAAAGGACATCAATTTTGTTTGGGAGCCACGCAGCATGACCGCACAATTGTCAGTTAAAGCGACGCAGTGCCGGATAATAAAAAGTGCTCTGGTCTTTGGCCAGCCAAATTGTCCGGGGCTTAAGTGGTTAAGGATGCAATATATTAAATTTGTGTTTTTAATTCCACTTTATACTAGTATCTACTAAACAGTTTAAAATGTATGTAAAAAGTATTCTGTTGTAGTGTACAGTTAGAACACATTTGTGATTTTATCAGTACTCCTGGAATGTGTTTTCTTTCCAGTGTTGATCTGTAAGACCCCTTTCACACTGGGGCCATAGGCGCGTTCACGGTAAAGCGCTGCTCGTATTAGCGGCGCTTTACCACTGTTTAAGCAGCACTTTTCGGTCGCTTTGGGGGGGGGGGGTTGCTTTTAACCTCAAAGAAGGGGTTAAAAACTCATGTGCTGCGGTGCTTCCAAAGTGCTTTTCAGGCGATTCGGAAGCGCTGCCACTTAATTTCAATGGGCAGGGCGTTTGGGAGCGCTAAATACAATGCTCCTAACCCGCCCCAAAGATGCTGCTTGCAGGACTTTTTGGAGCGTCATGCAAGCGCACCGCCCGGGTGTGAAAAGTCACACTGGAATGAATGGGAGGCGGTTTTCAGGTGCTTAGCAGAGGCTCTAGCGCTAAATCACCTGAAAACTGTCCCAGTGTGAAAGGGGTCTTAATCTTCCCCATGCAATGAGCAACCAGCACAGGGTCTGCAAACCAACACTGAAAAATCTAATAGTAAGCCCGGACAAAATGATTCTCGGAACTAAGAGACATTGGAATTGTGCGCCGGGGAAGCTTATATATGCTGCGCAGACACCGGTTGCTAGGGAACCACTGGTCCTTTTCTCCGGTGTCTGCAGACAACAGGGAGTCGGTGAGACACCATGCTGGGAGAAGAAGGGGAGCTGTCAGTGAGCATCGCACATATCGTACAGAAACTAAAGGGCAGCACGCTGCATTGCCAGCTAGAGAAGGAGGCTCGGGTGAGTCACGGAGGACGATGTATGAGGCCGAGAGACAAAGCTGGTATCACACCTCGGGCTGTCAGTGTTGGCTTCAGCGTGTCTTGTCAGCCTGTGACCGCTAGAGGCGCTCTATAGAAGCAGCGCTCTCACCTACAATGGGCTGTCAGCATTAACTCTTTTACTGCTGGACAAGTTGTGCTTTTTCCCACACCAACTAAAATGAGCATTATAGGCTTCAGTCTACCCAAATCAATATATATTTCCTGAAAGCAGAGGACCTGTAGAATGAATAGTTTTTTTGTGTTGCATAATATTTGTGCAAATGTCTAAAGAATGTATATTTCTGGTTAAAAAATGTAATTTTAACACAAAAATGCAATATAATCACACATTTCTGTTGTGTGTATATATATATATATATATATAAAAAAATGTTGTTAGGCCTCATTTACACTTGTGGCCTGGGGGGTGGTAAAAATAGGAGGTTGAGCTGTGTTTTTTTTTTTTTTTTTTTTTTTCTTTAACCATACCCCCTCTGACTGCCGACCTCAAATGGAAGCTCCGGTTATCTGCCTCCCCCTCCATCTGGTGCCACATTTGCCACCTTTTGGGGGGGAGGTGGGAGCGGGTACTTGTTTTTAATAGTTATCCGTCTCCACTTCCGAGAGATCCTGCCGCAGTGAGAGGGGCAGGACTGCGCTTTAAAGTGTTTCTAAAGTTATTTTTTTTACAAGAATAACAAACATATAACCGGCTCTGTGAGGGTTATGCACAGACCAGCCCCAATCCTCCGCTTCTCAGGCCCCCCTCTGCTGCTCCTGGCTCCTCCTCTTGATCCAGTGCCCCCATAGGAAGCCTCTTCCTATGGTGGCACTCATACGGGCTCGCTCCTGAGCCCACTGCCTGCATCCATAGACACAGACAGTGGGGCACAGCCCCACCCCCGATTCCTTGTCACAGAATTTGATTGACAGACAGAGCAGAGATAGATGCTGCTCTCATGCACAACGTTGGAGCTCAGGTAAGTATTACGGGGGGGGGGGGGGGGCTTTAGGGGGAGCTGGATACAGAAGTTTTTTTTTACCTTCATGCATAAAAATTGAAATAGAAAATTTGCGTCTGTAGAACCATTTTAACCCCTTCGTGCCTAAGGGTAAACAAATCTTAATGCCTGAGCCCAATTTTGGAACTTTGGCATGTGTTAGTAAAACCGTGCATATCATCACAACTACTTTGTGCATTATACCTTGTTTTTTTTTCAGGACAAATTGGGCTTTCATTTGGTGGTAAATGGTAAGGGGTTTCTCCTGATTTTTTTTTTTTTTTTTTTTGATCATCAAAGAAAAACTGGCCCACAATATGAAAATAAACATATTGTTACTAAGGCTGGCCATACACGGGTCGAATTTCGAAAATAATTTTCTTTTGACAATCAGAAAATTTGTGCGTTTTGTGATCCGATGGTGCCACCATTGATTTTGAAATTCGGCTAACCAAGCCTTCAATTTCACCTCCTGTTGCTACAGAAAAGAATTTTTGTGGCTGGGAATTTTCTTGTCTTGCACATGCGCATTTCTTTTTCAATTACATTTCTCGCACGATTCTTCCATCATTGATTAGAAAAGCATTAGTTTTCAAAAAATGTCCGATTACGCAAATTTGATTGCCGCACGAAAATCGGCTGTTGCTGCAGCCCACTAATGGTGCGAAATACGAACGAAAATTCTTAGATAAGATTTTTGAAAGAAAATTCTTTCGAAATTCGACCCAAGTATGGCCTGCCTTATCTTGTACAACTGGTATGACTAATATCAGGTTTAAGCTGTGTTTAAATTGCCATAAAAGAGGTAGAGCTTTATATCTACAAAGTCTCCAATTCCCTCATCCTATCAGACACTGTCCAGTTTTACTATATAGTACCGTTGTCAGAAAAATACATTTGGCTGAATTGTGAAATAGAAATCAGAAACATGAAGATGTTGGTAGGAGGAGTAATGGGGATATTTTATGGAAGGTGGAGGGTGACATAAATGGGCATTAGAATTCTACCCTTCTCTCCACACGAACGTGGCGAGGGTAACCTAAGTTAAGTGTTTAATATATTCGTCAGTCGTAACAAAATGCAACCAGCATGACCATATTTTCCTAAATTTCCTTTGCTTGGTGTACAAGTTCCTCCATTCCCACGGTTTTCTGTATACGTTTAAGCCATTCTGGCATCCGCTGAGCAGGAAGATGACAGGTCCGTCTCTGCACACAGCGCAGGGACGGACCTGTCAGAGCGCCGCTCTCCCCTATGGGGACAGACGGATGAAAAAATAGGTTTTTCCTCCGTCTGCAGAAACGGACCATAGCGGACACGGACGAGATCGGGTGTCAGCGGATGCTCATCCACTGACACCCGCTATCCCATAGGGATACATGTATGTCAGTTTTTCATCCGAAAACGGAAGGATGAAAAACGGGCATACGGACCGTCCGTGTGAAAGAGCCCTTCAGCCCCGTACACACGATCGGATTTTCCACAGACAAAACGTTGGACTTTTGTCCGAAGGGCGTTGGCCAGGAACTTGTCTTGCATACAAATTTATAAACCTGCCATCTAACATTTGTCTGTGGAAAATCTGACAACAATTGTCCGATGGAGCATACAAACGGTCCGATTTTAGGCCGACCGCCTGTCAAGAAACAATTCCCGTCGGAAAATCCGATCGTGTATACGATGCTTAAATGTGCATATGGTGGTTTAAAACCATTTTACCATAAAAAATAATTGAATCATTGCTGGACTGAGTTTATAAATTACCCTAAAGTTTTTTAGGGCAGTGGTATTGGGGAGATTATATTCATGTGGTGGGTGCTTTTCCAATCAGTTATGCCAGATCAAACTGTATTTTAGGACACGGCAGCCCACTTTTATTTAACTTCACATAGACATCAGTTGGCCACGCAGGGGGGTTCTTCCGCATCAATATGAACAGTCAAATGAAAATACAGAGTGTCCTGGCTCCCTTGTTGGCAGCACTGCTGCTCTTCTTATCAGTCCATCTAAATGTGTTGTCCAGCTCTACGGGTTCACTTGGCTTTCTTAGCCTTTAGTCGCAGCACCCTGCTGCACAGCCCACTCCTGGCTGGATAGGGGTTCTCCTGACACCCTGATAGTAGCCCACCTGACTCCTGGAATGAGACCTCCTCGCTGGGGCTCCTCTGACCCCTGGGTGAGACCTTCTGTCTCCAAACTGGGTATGAACGTGGAGTCGGATATCAACGCCTTTATTAACAAGGCGTAAATCAACTATCTAATCGTGAATTCTGGGCTTTTTTTTTTTTTTTTTTTACTAATTTTTAATTTTATTTTACCATAATAATTATTTTCACCATGTTTGATATTGTTCATGATTTATGGATATTCATGGTTGTTGACCCCATTTGAGTGCCAGTCCTGCTGGACCATCATAAAATATTTTTTATAATATAGGAAGATTAACCGCTTCCCGACCGCCTCCTGCACATATACGTTGGCAGAATGGCACGGCCAGGCAAAAACACGTACAGGTATGTGGCCCTTTAATTGCCTGCCCGTGGGTCGCGCTCGCGACCCGGTCGGGAGCTCCGTGACCCCGGCCACGGGACCAGCGGACCTGATCGCCGCTGGTGTCCCGCGATCGGGTCACAGAGCTGAAGAACGGGGAGAGGTCTGTGTAAACAAACCTCTCCCCGCACTTCCTACTCTGCCTGTCATTGATCGGCTGTTCCCTGTCATCGGTAAAGCCGATCAATGACGTCAGACATCAGCCCCGCCCCCTAATGTAAAAAAACGCACACACGTCACAGCCCATAACCCCTCCCCTCCCCCTAGTGGTTAACTCTTTCACTGCCAGTGTCATTTATACAGGAATCAATGCATTTAAATAGCATTGATTGCTGTATAAATGACAATGGTCCCAAAAATGTGTCAAAAATGTCCAATGTGTCCGCCATAATGTCGCTGATCGCTGCCATTACTAGTAAAAAAAAAAATATTAATAAAAATGCTATAAAACTATTCCCTATTTTGTAAACGCTATAACTTTTGCGCAAACCAATCAATAATCGCTAATTGCAATTTTTTTTTTTTTTTTTTACCAAAAATATGTAGAAGAATACGTATCGGCCTAAACAGAGGAAAAAAAAAGCTTTTTTACATATTTTTTGGGGGATATTTATTATAGCAAAAAGCAAAAAATATTGAATTTTTTTCAAAATTGTCACTCTATTTTTGTTTATAGCGCAAAAAATAAAAACCGCAGAGGCGATCAAATACCACCAAAAGAAATCTCTATTTGTGGGAAAAAAAGGACGCCAATTTTGTTTGGGAGGCACGTCGCATGACCGCGCAATTGTCAGTTAAAGCGACGCAGTGCTGAATCGCAAAAAGGGGCCTGGTCCTTTGGCTGCCAATTGGTCCGGGGCTGAAGTGGTAAATCATATTCCATTATTTATTTTTTTCATATTCATTTTTGTAATCCTTATCTTATGTTCATTTAGCACATGACTAGTGTTTTATATGTTTATTGGCCTCTATTTTATGATGTTGCCGATTTTATAGGTTGGATCTCGTCATATTTTTTTGTGAGATTACACTTTTGACCACCCATTCTTGGTGACTGATTGTGGGTTACTAGCTGCTAGTTATTTGAGATCAGTCTCAGAGGGTGTTTGGTGTGAACTTACGAGGCTTGGCTTACTTTGTCAATAAGACGCTGAACGGATGATGTTGGCGCTGCGTCTACATTACTTTTTTTCAGAGCGAGGTGTGATGCGCACATCCTTGCGTCTTCCAGCCATGACAGGGAGGTATCCATCTTCTACAGTGAGGCTTGCAATGCATGCCATGTCGCCATCTTGTTACAGGAAGTGACCACAGAATACACTTCCTCATTTGACACCACGACGGGTCTGTATCTCTTCATTGGGGTCAAACTTTGTATATAATTGCAATGGCTGCAGTGGGCTAGCACCCTAGATGATGTCTTGTTAGACGAAATGCGTCGGGACGGGCTAAACTGCTGCCATTATACATGTACCAAAAGCATCTTCTCAAATATGAGTTTTTACCTTTAAATAAATATTCAATATATTTTTTACCGAATCACACGATGTGGCATTTTTGTTCTCCTTCTCAACTTTACATATGAATGCATGGGAGAATCGATCCATCTTGCTCCATGAATACCCAGCTTGGAGGTTACTACCCTTGTTCATCTATTAAAGGTCGCCTGAGTTGAGTCTACCATCTTTGGTGTATACCACCACAAGCCAGTTTGACTCACTGGGCGTACGTCCCTTTGGGTTCAAAAATTCCTGTAAGCCTTCATCTAAATTGGTGGTGGATTATCTACTTCAAATCCTCTTTACAAATTGTTTTCACTTTCAGTGTCAAAAAGACACTTCACATTTATTTGTTCGTTTGTTTTTTAACATTGAGGTATTATCACTGTGAATCACTGTGAACATACCGTATAGGCTCGAGTATAAGCTGAGGCACCTCATTTTACCACAAACAACTGGGAAAACTTATTGACTCGAGTATAAGCCTAGGGGGAGAAATGCAGCTACTGTAAGTGGAAAAGGGGTCAACAATGCCCATTTGCCTCACTGTGACCATTTGCAGCCATAGGTCCCCCAAACTTCAAACTTGGTAGTTAATGCCCCCTAGCTGCAGCCAAAATTTGGGGTCTCTGGACCTAAAGAGTCCCGAAATGACATTGCTGCAGATGGACACAGTTGACCGAATTTGGGGCCCTGTGTCTCGGGGTCACTTGGTGCTAGGAACCCCATCTGGGTTTGAATACCAAATTTGGGGTTCCTTGCACCAAGTGGCCCCGAGATACGGGGCTCCAAAGTGGGGTCGGAAAATGCCAAGCACTTCTGCAGCAGAGAATGACATTTCCGAACCGACTTTGGGGCCCCTCGGTATCTCGGGGCCACTTAGTGCTAGTAACCCCATCTTTGGATATGTTGTGCTAGGTCCACTGGGTTGGCATACAACAATTTTGGGGTTCCTAGCACCAAGTGGCCCCAAGATATTTGGGTCGGAAAATGTCATTTTCTGCTGCAGAAAAGTGCTTGACTCGAGTATTAGCCTAGGAGGGCATTTTCAGCACAAAAAAAATATGCTGAAAAACTCGTCTTATACTCGAGTATATACGGTATATAATTAAGGTTTCACCTATTTCGCAACATTAAAGTGGTTGTATACCCTAAAATTCAACTTACACCTACAGGTAAGCCTAGATTAAGGTTTACCTGTAGTTACAAGAAATATCTCCTAAACCTGCACGGTTTAGGAGATATTTGAAAAGAACGTTTTACAACGTTGTCTACGGCCCATGGGCGCCGTAGACAACGGTGCATTTACAGGGTTAATCCCCATTCACAACTGCGGCTCACCGCAGTTGAAGTGTCCTCGCCGCTCTGGCCAATCACAGCGCCGCAGCGGCACTGTGATTGGCCGGAGCGGCGATACCCGGAAGGGTATCTGTGGAGAGATGGATGCGACCGGAGGGGGAGAAGAAGACGGCGTCGGGGGCCCTGATCTAAGGTAAGTGATGCATAATGAGCTAGTATGCTAGTCATACTAGCTCATTATGACTTTGTCTTGCAGGTAGTTAACAAAATTTTTTTTTTTTTTAAATGGGTATACAACCGCTTTAATTGTGAGATTCACAACCTTGCCCCTGTTCATTTAGGGATGTGATTTTAGCGCTGCACTTCTATCTCTATCCCCAAACTGGGAGCCCTGAGCTGTCCTCAGGTTTGGGTATATAACGACCCAGCATACCTGTGTACTCGGATAGGCTGAAGGCACCTGGTAATATCTGGACACAGGATTGAAAGTTCCGAGCCAGAACTACAGAATCCGGAGAAAATCAAACTCCGCTTTTCCCACTCTGAAACGGTAGTCTGGAACCTTGCATTAACCCTCAATGCGAATTCTATATGATATTCTCCTTTTTTACAGCGACAGGGTCTCGCTCTGTCACAGGGCCAATTTTACTCTTTTATGGGTACTTTACTACATCCCTAAAGAAAGTGTTTTTTGTTTGCAAATGATACCAAAGATGCAGCAGACAGGAATTTATAATGCATCAAAACACAAGTGTGAAATTCCTCTGTAGATGGACAGAATCAGTATATGCCAAATGCAAGCTTCGACCATTGATAACTAGACCTCTATGTTTTTTTATAAGGTACATCTAAAGAGACTTTTCAGATGAAATAATTATTATTCTTCACAAAACTCCACAGGCTGGGTACAGTGCTTGTTGAAAGAACTTCTCCATCTTCTTAATTAACCACCTACGTTTAAACTCCGAATGATCTTTCTAGCCTCCTTACGCCTTAATTATTAGAAAATGCTTTCTAATTCATGCAAGATGTGGAAATAAATTCTACATAGTGAATCTTTTGGATAATAATAATCTAGAGACTTGGCTTTCACAAAAAATGCAACCTTATAAAGTTAAAATTATTTGTGCCGTTTTTTGAAAGAAGTTATAGCATTTGGATTTTAGAAACCTGTCAGTTTTAAACTTTGAAAATCAGGTGTCCTGTTATATAGCAGACACCACGAGATGCATACTGCTGCATTTGTTGGCCTCATCTCCGAGAGATGACCGGAGAGTGAATTAGTGAATTGGCAGCAAGCTTTGGACAGTAATTGGATGTGGGGTTGAAAGGAGAGATCCGAGTCCAAGATTATACCTAGCACCAGATGATTGATGGATATCGGGTTGATGGATCTTTACAGAGAAGTTAGGGGAAGAGACATGTGGGGAAGGAAATATTATGAGCTTGGTTTTGGATAGATTGAGTTTTGAGCAAGTGGTGTGGCATCCAAGCTGATTTGTCGATCAGTAAATTAGTAATACAGTGGTGCTCAATTTGGGGGACCCGCCTTCACGTCCATCTCCCATGGGGGGGGGGGGGGGTGTAACACCCCCTCGTGAGAGATGGACGTGAAGGCGTGGAACACCAGCAACACCCTCCCGTCCATCTCCCGCAGGAGGATGAGTGCCATCCCTGGAGACAGTGGCGGCTGGTGGGTCAGTTGGGCTTTCTATACGTCTCCTCTGGCCGTGCGTTTCCTCCTAGGCCAACAGGATCGCTTCTCCTTTTGGGCAGTTGGGAAACGGGTCTCAGGACCCGCTTCCTGATTGGCCAGGAGGAGAATCCGTGTGACAATAGCGAATATTCACTCGCTATTGTCCCACAACTGGTTGGGCTCAGGAGCCCCTAGCCCACTCTTTTCTGAAGCCTATTAGAGCCTAATCATGTGCTTAAACAAAAAAAAACATTGGAATCCATGCGTCCGGTGCCCCACAGAGTGGGGGGCCAGATGCACGGATGGGGGCGGGGGGGGGGGGGGGGCAGCGCCCGTGTGCTCCTAATGGACGGACCGCCACAGGTGATATGTGAGGAGACTGATGGAGGGATGCTATTGAAAGCCATAGGAGGCTATGAGCTTACCCAGGGAGGAGGTGCAGATTAAGAATAAGAAAGATCCAAGAACAGAACCTTGGGGGATCTGATGGAGAAAGGAGGTAGAATAGTAACTGACACTGAAGGTGCGGTGGGATAGGTAGGATGAGAACCATCGAAGAACGCCGTCACGGAGACCAAAGCAGTGGAGTTTTTTTTTTTTTTTTTTTTTGAGGAGTGGGTGGTCAACTGTAAAAGGCAGCAGACAGGACCAGGAGTAGGAGTATAGGAGTGTCCATTAGTTTATTTGTTAGTAAATCATTTGTGAGTTTAAAGCGGAACTTCAGTAATTTTCAACTTTCCATCTATTAAATCTTCTGCCCTTGTGTGCCAGAGGACCTTATTAAGGCCTATTTTACACTAGTAGTCAGGAGCCATAAAAACAGGCAGTTAAGCCACGTATTTAACGCCCTCCCTAAGCTGCAAAAGGCAGCCATACGGTTGTATACACCTTTTGTGATTTAAAACCTTCATGTTTATACGATTGTGTTCAATACATCTTGGGATGTTTTTCTCTCCATATTTAATGCTTTTTGTTGTGAATAAGAACGCACAAAAGTACTTGTCTTGGCAAAGGCGTGTTAAAATTCACGGGTGTGAATGGAACCTTAAAGTGGGAAATGTGATGTCGCCCCCCCCCCTCTGATGTAGCCCCCCTCTGATGTAGCCCCCCCTGGAGGATGTCTGCGTGTGGCTTGCTTACGGGTACGGGAACGAAGGGTGTACGGTTATCGTGTCGATCGGGCATCTTCCTGTGACTTCAGTTCTTGATTTACACAGTTTGCGGTGTGACTTCTTCTGTCGTTTTCTCGTCCCGGCGCTCCCTCTCTGCTACGTTTGTCTACTGGTTTTCTTCGGCGGTATCTCGCTTCTCGCTCTGTCCGCGGCGCGTGAGGTTTGCAGACGACGCGGTTTGCGTGGACGGAGCCGTGTGCTCACTTTCTAGCGCTGCTGATGTTTCACTTGAATCTTGTCTGCTACCGTTTGGATCTCTTGACGCGCTGCGGCCAACTCGGGTACAGGTAGTGAACTGTCTGTGTTCTGACTGTTGTGACGGACGGACTCGTCTCGGTGGGGGGAGGGTGCTTGCTCTTACCTCTGACGTGTCTCGTCTCTTTTCTTATTCTCTTTTTCGGGTCGGTACCACTCTGTTGTTACGTCTGGGTTTCTGACGTTGTGACTCGGTTTTTGCCGTTCTGCGGGTGTGTACTGTGTACGTCTAGTGTCGCGACTTCTCTGACCTGCCTTGCCGTTTAGCTTGTCTTATCTTTAGCCTTCTTTTTGCGGGGTTAAGTCGTCACTGGTTCTGGTCTGACTGGCAGTCGCCTGGCCATGACTGTTTCTGGACCTGTTTGCTTTCTCTCTAACGTGCTCTGTTTACGTCGTTGTGCTTGGTTGTCTGCTGTTTGGTCTCCTCTGTTGACTGACTGTCTTTATATATTTTATTTTGTTACCCTTCTCTCTGCTTCTGTACAGTCTTCGCTGGCGACGGGCTTCCTTTTCTTTGTTTCTGAGACTGTACCTTGGTATCCCTCAGGGATACCTGTCGACGTTCTCGCCGTTCCGTCCTTGCGTTCCGCGCTCCTTTGGTGTGTACAATGGGGGACAATTTACATTGCTGCGTACTGTTGTGTTTTTCGGCTCCGCTGTGGGGGTGTCTACCTATGTGGGTGGGTTAGTCTGACCTTTCAGACTACTGGCTTTTTTGCGTACCCCCTAGTGTGGTAACCTTCTTTCGCTTCTTTGCTTGTGGTGTCTTTGTTACTCCCTTTGGACTCGCGCTTGTGCGTTTGTTTCTGTGTCCTCTCGAGATGTGACGTGGTTTTTCGCTACGGGACGCCGGGTGCGCAGCTTTGGATTTTTTCCTTCCGTGTGACGTTGACTGTCGTGTGTTCTCGGGACGTCTGGGCTCCGTGACGTGCAATACGTGTGTGTGTCGTCGTTCCGCATGTCCGCGGTGTGTACTGACTACAAAAGTAATCTGTTATACGATCGGGTACTTACGGTCGGCCCTCCGGTACTTAAATCGGCAGTTACTTCGTAACACCGGAGAGACCTTGGTGCGGGCGCGCGGAGACTTCGTTGTGCTGCGTTGTTCTTCTTCGTTTTTACCCCTTTGCTTCCTTGGCTTTTCTCTATGTCGCGCCCCCCGGTCTGAGGAAGTTCTTCCTTTTCTGGTATAACTTTTTCTTTACGCGGGCTCTTATACGTCTGCGCTCCCCCGTACCTTGGTTGTCACCTTTTCCATATCTTTAGCTAGTTCGCGCCCCGGTGCCTTGCGGGTGCTACGGCTGACGGTAGCTGTGACCTGAGCCGATGTTGACTGACGCTGTTACAGCGTTCGTTCTGTGCTGTAGTTAGCCTGAGGAGACTCGGTGGGCGCGACGTTCAGGTGAGAGGTGCTGTGTAACCTGCTTTTTACTGGGCTCGGACGTCGTTGGCACTTTTCGGGACGCGCTATCGGACGGTCGCGTATTGGAGACTTGCGTTCGTTTGGACAGGCGGTGGTACAACTGCGTTGTGATGTCTTCGTGTTCGTTTGTCTAGTACTGTCGGACTCGCGCTCGTGACTGTTTGCCTGGCCGTCACTGACCAGGACCGACTGACGGTACTGGGGTCGGTACACGACGTTCTCCTACTCTCTCGGGGGGCGGGGCCGGGGGCCCTCGGGGGGGTGGTGTGGCGGGCAAGTGCGTGTGCACCCCCCCCTCTGATGTAGCCCCCCCCCCTCTCTGATGTAGCCGCCTCTGATGTAGCCCCCCCCCCTCTGATGTAGCCCCCCTCTGATGTAGCTGGCAGTAATTGCTCTGCAGGCCAATCCACATTATAGCTCATCTTATTCTGCTACTGCAGTAAGGCGTAATTGCGCCAGTGAAATTGGTCCTTTTTGTCTACAATGTGTTATAAATAATGGATAAGCGTTAAACATTGACCATCTCAACTTGGCTAGAATGTCTCAGTTATTTCCAGCGGAATGTTTTGAAAGTCTAATAATCCTCCCATATAGAGGTCAGCAGTCCTATGTACAGAGACAGACAAACTGGACGCTGATGAATCCGCATGTCTGTATAAATAACACATTTTTCTCAGTCTCCACTTATCTGTGCAAATAGGTATTTGTAGATGCTGGAATATTTATGCCACAAAAGGACAGGACTGGAGTAGAGGTCTCCTTCTTCCAGCAGTTCTTATCTTATTTCCGTCACAATATTTGGAAATAGTTACATTATACAGGGAGATACCACAAGTCTAATTTTGCTATATTTTTTTTTTTTTTTTCCAGATGAACACATATATTTGGGGTTGGTGATAACCACCCAGATGTTGCAGTTTGTGATCAAATGTCAGTTTTAACTGTTAACGGCAAGAACTGCTCAGCTAATGTGTCTTAAAGCGGAGTTCCACTTAATAAAAATAAGTCAGCAGCTACAAATACTGCAGCTGCTGACTTTTAATAATCGGACACTTACCTGTCCAGGGTCCAGCGATTGTACAAGAAAATTGTATAATGTATGGCCAGCCTTAGTCTGTAGGGTTCAATATTGAGTTGGCCCACCCTTTGCAGCTATAACAGCTTAAAGCGGAGTTCCACCCTAAAGTGTAACTTCCGCTTATCGGATCCCCCCCCCCCCCCCTGCGGTGCCACAATTGTCACCTTTCAGGGGGGGAGGGGGTGCAGATACCTGTATAATAAAGGTATCTGCACCCACTTCCGGATAGCGGCCCCGCCCGTATCCGGAGCTGCCCCGTTGTGTCTTGGGAAACATAGTTCCCAGGACACAGCGGGGACCAATAGAGACGCACAGCGTGACTCGTGCATGCGCAGTAGGGAATCGGGCAGTGAAGACGTTGCGTCTTCACTTCCTGATTCCCTGACCGAGGATGGCGGCGGGGCAGCGAGAGACGAGCGGTCACTCGTCACATTCTGCCGACATCGCTGGAACCTGGAACAGGTAAGTGTCCATTTATTAAAAGTCAGCAGCTGCAGTATTTGTAGCTGCTGACTTTTAATATTTTTTGTGCGGGTGCAGCTCCCCTTTAATCTCTTCTGGGAAAGCTGTCCACAAGGTTTAGGAGTGTCTATGGGAATGTTTGACTATTTTTCCAGAATTGCATTTGTGAGGTCAGGCACTGTTGGGCGAGAAGGCCTGGCTTGCAGTCTCCGCTCTAATTCATCCCAAAGATGTTCCATCAGGTTGAGGTCAGGACTCTGTGCAGGTCAGTCAAGTTCATCCACCCCAAACTTGCTCATCCGTGTCTTTATAGACCTTGCTTTGTGCACTGGTGTGCAGTCATTCTGGAACATGAAGGGGCCAAACTGTTCCCACAAAGTTGGGAGCATGAAATTGTCCAAAATGCCTTGGTATGCTGATTTCCCTTCACTGGAACTTAGGGGTCCAAGCCCAACCCCTGAAAAACAACCCCCCACACCATAATCCCCCTCCACCAAATTATTTGGACCCGTGCACAAGCAAGGTCAATAAAGACATGGATGAGCGAGTTTGGGGTGGAGAAACTTGACTGACCTTTGGGATGAATTGGAGCGGAGACTGCGAGGCAGGCCTTCTCGTCCAACATCAGTGCCTGACCTCACAAATGCGCTTCTGGAAGAATGTTCAAACATTCCCATAGACACACTCCTAAACCTTGTGGACAGCCTTCCCACAAGAGGTGAAGCTGTTATTGTGGCAAAGGGTGGGCCAACTCAATATTGAACCCTACGGACTAAGACTGGGATGCCATTAAAGTTCATGTGTGTGTAAAGGCAAGCGTATAATATAGTGTATAGAACTTGCAATATACACACACCCGCCACTTTATTAGGTACACTTTGCTAGTACTGGGTTGGACTCTTTCCTCTACAGAACTGCCTTAACTATTTGTAGCATAGATTCAACAAGGTGTTGGAAACATTCCTCGGAGATTTAGGTCCATATTGACATGATAGCATCACACAGTTGCTGCAGATTTGTCGGCTGCACATCCATGATGCGAATCTCCTGTTCCACCACATCCCAAAGGTGCTCTATTGGATTGAGATCTGGTGACTGGAGGCCATTGGAGTGCAGTGACCTCATTGTCATGTACAATAAACCAGCGGTGAGATGATTTGAGCTTTGTGATATGGTGCATTATCATGCTTGAAGTAGCCATCAGAAGATGGGAATACTGTAGTCATAAAGGGGTGGACATGGTCAGCAATAATACTCAGGTAGGCCGTGGCATTTAAATGATGCTCAATTCATACCATGGGGCCCAAAGTGTGCCAAGAAAATATCCCCCACACCAGTACACCACCACCAGACCTGAACCATTGATACAAGGCAGGATGGATCCATGGCTTTCATGTTTATGGCAAATTCTGAACCCCCATCTGAATGTCGCAGCTGAAATCGAGACTCGGACCAGGCAACTTTTTCCAATCTTCTTTTATTCAATTTTAGGGATCCTGTGCAAATTGTAGCCTCAGTTTCCTGTTCTTAGCTGACAGGAGTGGCACCCAGTGTGGTCTTCTGCTGCTGTAGCCCATCCACTTCTAGGTTTGATGTGCTGTGTGTTCAGAGATGGTATTTTGCATACCTTGGTTATGAGTGTTTTTTTGAGTTTCTGTTGACTCCATTCTCCTCCGACATCAACAAGGCATTTTTTTTCCACACAACTGCCGCTCACTGGATATTTTCTCTTTTTCAGACCATTCTCTGTAAACCCTAAACATTGTTGTGTGTGAAAATCCCAGTAGATCAGCAGTTTTTGAAATACTCAGACCAGCCCGTTTGGCACCAACAACCATGTTATGTTCATAGTCACTTAAATCCCTTCCCCATTCTGATGCTCGGTTTGAACAGGATCAGATTTTGCTCTGACTTTGAGATAGTCCGACTTGTCCTTTTGACCAATCAAACCAATCCCAGTGTGACATAAATTATTTTTCCTGCTGCTGTAATCACCATGTAGGTTGTCACAAGTCGGATGGTTGGAACAAGGATCTGACTTCAATCATATTCGATGTGCTGAAAACGGACCAAAGTAGTGCAGGAACCTTTTCTAAAGTCGGACCATTTAAGACGGCTCTCATAGGGAACCAATGATTTATATACGTCATGCGATATGTGCTCCCTAAGTCAGAGCGTATGTCGCACCAGTGTAAACCCGGCCTTATTGTTAACCACTTCGGCACCGGGCCATTTTACACCCTTCCTTACCAGAGCACTTTTTGCGATTCGGCACTGCGTCGCTTTAACTAACAATTGCGCGGTCGTGCGACGTTATACCCAAACAAAATTGACGTCCTTTTTTCCCACAAATAGAGCTTTCTTTTGGTGGTATTTGATCACCTCTGCGGTTTTTATTTTTTGCGCTTTAAACAAAAGAAGAGCGACAATTTTGAAAAAAAACACAATATTTTTTACTTTTTGCTATAATAAATATCCCATTTTTAAAAAAAAAAACAATTTTTTTTACTCAGTTTAGGCCGATACGTATTCTTCTACATATTTTTGGTAAAAAAAATCACAATAAGATATTGATCGGTTTGCGCAAAAGTTATAGCAAAATAGGGGATAGATTTATTGCATTTTTTTTTTTTACTAGTAATGGCGGCGATCAGCGATTTTTTTTTTTTTCGTGATTGCGGCGGACACTTCGGACACTTTTGACACATTTTTGGGACCATTCACATTTACACAGCGATCGTTGCTATAAAATTGCATTGATTACTGTGTAAATGTGACTGGCAGGAAAGGGGTTAACACTAGGGGGCGCTGCAGGGGTTAATATGTTCCCTAATGTAGCAATTCTAACTGTGGGGGGAGGGGACTCACAAGGGGAGGAGACCGATCAGTGTTTCTCCGTACTGGGAACACATGATCGGTCTCCTCGCCACTAACAGGACGTGGAGCTGTGTGTTTACACACACAGCTCCACGGTCCCGTTGTTTTAACAGGCAATCGCGGGTGCCCGGCGGACATCGCGGCCGCGGGGAAACGCGCACCGGGTCCCGAGCGATGCCGCGGGCGGCCGGGAATGGGAGGACGTCATATGACGCCAACCCAGGATGGGAGATCCACCTGCTGGGCGGGTATTGAAGCGGTTAAAGCTCAATTGAACAAGCTGATTAGAACTATGCACAGCTGCACCAGATTCTGTAAATCTCCCCCATAGTGTACAGTGCATCTGGAAAGTATTCACAGCGCTTCACTTTTTCCACATTTTGTTATGTTACAGCCTTATTCCAAAATGGATTCAATTCATTATTTTCCTCAAAATTCTACAAGCAATACCCCATAATGACAACGTGAAAAAAGTTTGTTTGAAAACTTTGCAAATTTAATAAAAACAATCACATGTACATCAGTATTCACAGCCTTTGCTCAATACTTTGTTGAAGCACCTTTGGCACCAATTACAGCCTCAAGTTTTTTGAGTATGATGCTACAAGCTTGGCACACCTTTTTTTGGGCAGTTGCTCCCATTCTTCTTTGCAGGACCTCTCAAGCTCCATCAGGTTGGATGGGGAGCGTCGGTGCACAGCCATTTTCCGATCTCTCCAGAGATGTTCCATCGGGTTCAAGTCTGGGCTCTGGCTGGACCACTCTATGATATTCAGAGTTGTCCTGTAGCCTCTCCTTTGTTATCTTGGCTGTGTACTTGTCAGTGGTTGTCCTGTTGGAAGATGAACCTTCGCCCCAGTCTGAGGTCCAGAGCACTCTGGAGCAAGTTTTCATCAAGGATGTCTCTGTACATTGCTGCATTTCTTTTCCCTCAATCCTTACTAGTCTCCCAGTTCCTGCCGCTGAAAAACATCCCCACAGCATGATGCTGCCACCACCATGCTTCACTGTAGGGATGGTATTGGTCAGGTGATGAGCAGTGCCTGGTTTCTTTCAGACATGACGCTTGCCATTCAGGCCAAAGAGTTCAATCCTTGTTTCATCAGACCGGACTTTTGTTTCTCATGGTCTGAGAGTCCTTTGGGTGCCTTTTGGCAAACTCCAGGTGGTCTGTCATGTGCCTTTTACTGAGGAGTGGCTTCCGTCTGGCCACACTACCATACAGGCCTGATTGGTGGAGTGCTGCAGAGATGGTTGTTCTTCTGCAAGGTTCTCCTATCTCCACAGAGAACGCTGGAGTTCTGTCAGAGTGACCATCGGGTTCCTGGTCATCTCCCTGACTAAGGCCCTTCTCCACCGATTGCTCAGTTTGGCCGGGCGGCCCGCTCTAGGAAGAGTCCTGGTGGTTCCAAAATTCTTCCATTTAGGGATGATGGAGGCCACTGTGCTCATAGGGACCGTCAATGCTGCAGACATTTTTCTGTACCCTTCCCCCAGATCTGTGCCTCCATACAATCCTGTCCAATTTGCAAAGATTTCAAACAAATTTCTATCATGTTGTCTTTATGGGGTAATGTGTGTAGAATGTTGAGGAAAATAATGAATTGAATCCATTTTGGAATGAGGCTGTAACATAACAAAATACTTTCCAGATGCACTGTACATGTGGAGAGTGAAGGAAAGTCTGGGGATTGTTGGAGTTGTGTAGTCCAGTGGTTCTCAACCTCAGTCCTCAAGTACCCCCAACGGGCCATTTTTTTCAGGTTTTCCTTTACTTTGCACAGCTGCTTTAAATCAACATCAATGACATGGCCTTAATAGGGAATTGGTATTTGTAGGGAAGTTCCCAAAACATGGCCTGTTGGGGGTACTTGAGAACTGAGGTTGAGAACCACTGGTGAAGTCTATCAGAGGAGAGCTCAGGCAGGGCTGACCACGCTGCTTGAATTTCAGTGAGGCAGCATTGTCAGCTCAGTACAGGAAGGTAGGAGCTCACTGAATTTCTGGTAGGACCAACTGATATTTTTCAGCACTTGGGTAGTTTTTAACCACTTCAATATGGGGCACTTAAATACCTTCCTGCCCAGACCAATTTTGAGCTTTCAGCGCTGTTGCATTTTGAATGACAATTGCGCGGTCATACAACACTGTACCCAAATTAAATTTTTATAATTTTTTTCCCCACAAATAGAGCTTTCTTTTGGTGGTATTTGATCACCTCTACACTTTTTTTTTTTTTTGCTAAACAAATAAAAAAAGACAGAACATTTTGAAAAAAAATGTTTTTTTTTTTTTTTTTTTTTGTTTCAAAACTTTGTAAAAAATAAGTACGTTTTGTCCTTCACTGATGGGGCTGCACTGACGGGCACTGATGAGGTGGCACCAATGAAGTGGCACTGATGGGTGGCACGGATGGGCACTGATGGGTGGCACGGATGGGCACTGATGGGTGGCACGGATGGGCACTGATAGGTGGCACGGATGGGCACTGATAGGTGGCACGGATGGGCACTGATAGGTGGCACGGATGGGCACTGATAGGCGGCACTGATAAGCGGCACGGATGGGCACTGATAAGCGGCACGGATGGGCACTGATAAGCGGCACGGATGGGCACTGATAAGCGGCACGGATGGGCACTGATAAGCGGCACGGATGGGCACTGATAAGCGGCACGGATAGGCACTGATAGGCGGCATTGTATTTTTTGGTTTTGTTCTGATGGATGCCAATCAGTGCCAAACAATAATGCATGCCAATCAGTGATGCCCATTGTGGGCACTGATTGGCATCCATTGTGGGCACTGTGTGTCATCCCTGGTGGTCTAGGGTGGCATACCTGGTGCTGGGCATCCCTGGTGGTCTGGTGGCATCCCTGGTGGTCCAGTGTGGGCATCCTTGGGGGGGGGGGGGGGGCTGCGCTGATAATCGATCAGCACAGACCCCCCCTGTCAGAGGAGCAGCCGATCGGCTCTCCTCTACTCGCGTCTGACAGACGCGAGTGAGGAAAAGCCGATCACCGGCTCTTCCTATTTACACTGTGATCAGCCGCGATTGGACACGGCTGATCACGTGGTAAAGAGACTCCGTTGGAGACTCTTTACCAAGATCGTAGTTGCGGGGTGTCAGACTGAAACCCCGTAACAACGATCGCCGCGATGCACGCCCCCGAGGACGTCGGGTCAGGATTTTAAAACCACTTTGCCAACGTCTTTTGCCAATAGGGTGGGCAGCAAGTGGTTAAAGAGACAAACATAGGGAAGTGTGTGTGTGTGTGTGTGTGTGTGTGTGTGTGTGTTGAAGAGCTGTATTTTATATGCACTGTTTGTTTTTCTTTTGGCCAGAATATTTTGGCTGTAGAAACTCCACTCCCCTCTAGCCCTCCCCATCACCCTAACCTTTTTTCCCCATGGTATAAGGCAGAATTGACATACTCACCCAGCCAGCAGATCCAGCATTATCCTGCTGTGATGCGCCACTCTGTCACACACTTTCTTGGTTGCTGATGTCATCGGGTGCTGTGTGCCTCTTTCAGGTTCAGATGAGCTGACTCCACGTTGACACTCCACCAGGTGCACCCCCTTTACTTACATGAATAGAGCTTGAAGCGTGCATCCCACATCACGGAACATCATATTCCAGGAGAGCCCAGAAGATGTCGTGTCTGGGGTGGCAGGGCTAATCTAAAATGTAAAGAAAAAAAATGTCAGTATAGAAAATATTACTTATACTGGTTGCTGTGAATCTATTTCATTTGGTTTCATTTTGGTTGCATTTAATTAATGAATGCGTTTCCTTTTGAATGGATTCCAGGCAGCAAACCAAGCTTTTTGTTTCCGTCCCCTTGCATGTATAAAACCATCCTAAAAATAACTATTAATGATCGCTCTCCTCACAATATCTCAGTCATTTGTTCTAATCGGTAACATCATAGTTAGCCAGTTTCCATTTCATTACACTGTTTATTTAATGATTCAGCCTCTCCTGGGCCTTTTCCTGAAACGAATGTGTAGTTTGTGGCCGTGGAGGGCCTATGAGCTGTCAAAACACATTTCAGGACACTACTTCTCAAGTATTGAGAGCCAGATTTATTTTGCTTTCTTGTTAATTAGGCCCCTTTCACATGGGTGATTGGACCTTGAGGTAGGCGGGTGTAAACGGATACAAGTCTGTTCACAGGGATGTATGGACCATCCGATCCAAAAACAGAAGAAGGAATTATGCCCCACTGTTGGTGTCAGTGGAAAGAATAGTGCCTCATTGTTGTGCTATGTATTAGTGGGAGGAATATTGCCCCAAGGACCAGATAAAGGCATATTTTCCGCAGGCTGCAGTTTGGAGACCAGTGTTCTAGGGGAAACGGAACCCGCAGAAATACTTACCTTAATCCTCTCTTCCACAGGCTTCCTCCTAGCTAGGGTCCCCTGAAACCGTTGCCCTCATCACTCCACCGATCGCAGGCTTTCCAACATCATTGCTTACACTGCAGGACCAACAGTCCTGCAATGAATGCATGGATAGTGAGGGCCTTCTGCTTAGAAGCAAAGAAAAAGGTACTGTAATGTTTTTGGGTGTTTAGCGCAGTGTAGAGCTTACCAGTGAGCAGGGTCCACGCCAGATATGCTGTTCAAGGGCTTGTTGGCCCACTTTTATTAAAGGGAAAGAATAAAGTCCATCAAAACAAACATTTGCCAACGCAGGGGTTTCTACCATCGAACGCAAAACAAAGACCGGTTCAACCTCCTTGCTCTCTGTATCAGCACCGCTGCTCAGGCTTTGACTTGGTTCTCCTGTCCATATAACAGTGTCCCTGTTTTACGTGCAAACATTGTACCTCAGACAGCTCTTTTCCCCAGCTTACTGGGTGCTGCTCCACTGAAACTAGCACTGTGCAGACATGCACACTTGTGGCTACTCCCTTGTTGCCACATAGAGCCCACAGGAGGGTGAAGCTTAGAACCCTGGTCCTGTCTCTCCAAAAAGCCCAGCCCACGCCTGCATAATCAATGTTCTGGCTTGTCACAAAACCTGGCCCTAGGACTGGAGATTTCATCCCACACAGATCACTACCAAATCTTCAGGTCCCAAACCGGATTCTACCACCCATGGAGTAAACTGAAATAAACAGTTTTCTCCAAATTACACAATCATCCTGGAGGCCCCCAACCTGCCTTGCTGAGAATCCTGGGCGACATACCCCATGACAGGGAACCGTACTGTTCTCTGCAAAAGTAACTTATTAACCATCTCACAATCCAGCTTCAAGAAGTAAGTATTTTTAAAATGAATTGTACAGTAGTAACCTGTAATCCTTTTTACAAAGGCATTTTTCTTTAAAACATAAACATGTAAAAAAAAAAGGTACTGTATATACTCGAGTATAAGCCGAGGCACCTAATTTTACCAAAAAAAATGGAAAAACTTATTGACTCGAGTATAAGCCTAGGGTGAGAAATGTGCAGCTACTGTAAGTGGAAAAGAGGGTCAACAATGCCCATTTGCAGCCTCACTGTGCCCATTTCCATGCCTCACTGTGCCCATTTGCAGCCATAGGTCCCCTGAACTTCAAACTTGGTAGTTAAGGGTTCCTAAATGCCCCCTAGCTGCAGTCTCTGAACCCAAAGGGTCCCGAAATGACATTGCTGCAGATGGACACAGTTGACTGACTTTGGGGCCCCGTATATCTCGGGGTCACTTGGTGCTAGGAGCTCCAAATTTGGATATGTTGTAGTGTTAGTTCCTCTGGGTTTGCACCCCAAATTTGGCCTGGCACCAAGTGGCCCCGAGATACGGGGGCCCCAAATTCGGGTCGAAAATGTCATTCTCTGCTGTAATAAAATGCTTGACTCAAGTATAAGCCGAGGGGGACACTTTCAGCACAAAAAAAAATGTGCTGAAAAAACTCAGCTTATACTCGAGTATATACCGTAATACTTACCTATACATTTTGTCCCTTTACCATATCAGCATTTTAAGAAGAAGCTGTAAATGCAGCTTCACGCGCAGTGCGGTCCAGCTGCGCTTTTGTGCAAAGTGCAGCTAACATGCAATTTTCGCGTGGGCTAGCTGCGCTTTCCCATAGACTTTTAATGATGTCCCAATGTTTTAGTGCGGTTTCAGAAAGTGCACCAAAGAGGCAGGATGGATGAGTTCTGGTGTGCTTTTTGAAACCGCATCAAAACCGCAGGACCTCATAGAAGTCTATGGGAAAGCACAGCTAACCCAGTGTGTAGCCGCCCTAATTGCTGGTTTATTTAGCATATAGATCTGATATTGTAATAGCTTCTTTAGCTTCTATTCTTATTGCCATCATTTTCTTCTACTAGCATGCAGTTTAATTTAAACGCTGCAGTAAAACACTAACCCTGTGTGTGCTTTAATTTTATTTGATTAGGTCTCTCGCGCAAACACTCAAGGGGACAGATCATTATGATTAATTATACTTTTAAAAAATTGTTTGAATTTTCTATGTTGAATTGGTTTTACCTGTACTTCAACACAACTTACTGTTGTTTTACATACTTTTCATAAATTGGTTTACATTCTAGGGTTTTATGCCATTCATAGATGCACATTTGTAAGAAATTTGAGACCGGACATGAATGGCACAAAAGATCTGATCCAATTTTTCTTTAAATTGCACCAATAAACAACAATTTTCCCAAGCATTGTACATTGCTACTAATCAGATGTTTCAAACAATCAGGCATTGGAAAAAGTATGTGAATCTCAATTCTAGTGACATAAAGGAAAAATGTAAATGGAAGCGGGTATTTCAAGCAAATGATTCTGGTGTTCCAATCATCTCAGGTATGGGCTTTACTTCAATAGCTGAAAATACGAAAAAAGCAGAATTGTCAACGCTCATAAGAATGAAAAAGGTTGTAAAACGTTGTGCTCTTTTCTCCACTTGTCTCCACTTTTAGGCAGATAGTTTACAAATGGAAGAATTTCAGAACCATTGCTATTTTCCTTAGATGCGGAGGTCCTACAAAGATCAGGATAATGGAATTTAAAAAAAGGGAGATGTCCCCCATATGGGGTTTTCTAGGCAGCAAATAGAACAATAATGACGTGATTTAAAATTGTTTGAGGTTTATTAATGAGATAATCTCAAAAGATGACACTAACAGTTAAAATATGAGCTGTGGTACAGGAGATATGCGAGCAGCAACACAAGTGAATATAAACACAGTATACAGTGTTACGGTGCTAGAACAAGATATTAAATGAATCCTGACACGTTTCAACCCCACCGGGTCTTCTTCAGAGGATTTGAGTGCTGTGGAAGAATTTACGTATATTGAAATTCATAGATATAACCATGGAAAATAAAAATAAAATAGAAAAAGTTGTAATAACGGTAAACATTTTTCAATATAGTTACCAATTACATTGTGTTGAACAGTTTCTCCTGAGCCTGAATTCCTCTAAAATCTGCCTCACTTGATCCCGGCAGAGATCCCTGGCCAGTCGGCACACCAGCAGGGGGAGCCAGGCGCCCAAGCGTGACTTGGGAGGAGTCACAAAAAGTGGATAAACTATAACTAAAGCTAAATTGAAATTTGGTGTCAAAATGAACACTGCTGTATTCTGCAAAAAAAATGGTTGATCCTGCTGCTCTCTAGCTCCACCTTCTGTTCATGTCCCCAATTCAGCAGCTGTGGTGACAACTCTGCTCATGCTCAGTTTTCAGTGAGTTTCTATGCTGAGCATTTCCTCCCTATCACATCTGAGTCACACATGTGGGTGTATACACAGTGGTAAATGACAGCCCACTCCCTCCCTCCCTCCTCTCCCATGCCCACTAACCAGCTAAACACAATGGGGTGGTATATTACATGTACATTGATGGCGGCTTCACCTCCCTCTTATTGTAAGACGCAGGCTGGAGGGGCGTAACACAGCCTGTGACTGACTGGCAAAAATATGCCCACACCATGTTATTGCCAAAAAATAATAAAGATTTGATTTCAAATATATATTAGTATGACACTTTAAAACAGTTTATTGATATTATTTATTTTTACTTGTATTTCATAGGCTGTTTTTATTTTTATTTTGAACATGTGACCAGCAGCAAAGGACTAGAAGCTCCTCCTGCTTATGTTTCCCTGCAGACAGGCTGGGAGAGATCTGGGTCATGTGACAGCTGTATATCAATTAGGGAAAAGGTACTTAGATGGGTTTTTAAAAATTAAAATAATTAGAGTTCCATCGTCCACATACCGAAATAGAAAGGGCAGTGTAAATTAAACAGTGTGTGTTTAGTATCACTTTAAGATTTGTTTTACTGATAGTACTGAATAATTCAGCAATAGACTCACTCACTATTATCAGACAGCTTAGTCTGAAGTTTCAGCCACAAAACCAGTAAAGAGGCAGGTTGGTACTGTTGTGCTGTCTATTTAGTGCTTTGAGAATACTTTGGCACCCATTAACCAGTTAACAACGGCCCATAGCCGAAAAACAGCTACAGGGCGGTTGCTTAACTCTGGGAGGCCGTTAATTAACGGCCTCACAGAATACTGCTCTGGCGCGCCCCCTGGGGTGCGCACTCGAGAGCATCCATGATCGCCGGGTCCAGAGGACCCGGCGGATCATGGATCACGGTAAACGGCCGCTCATCGCGGCCGTTTACCACGTGATCGCGCCGTCAAATGACGGCGCGATCACATGTAAGCAAACCGGCGTCATTTGATGACGCCGGTTCCTATCCCCTCCTCTCTCTGTACCGATCGGTACAGTGTGAGAGGAGAGGGGGAGGGATCGGTGGCAGCAGTGCTGTGGGTGGGATCTGTAGTGCCCACAGCCTGCTCTGCCACCACCGATCCATCCATCCATGCTCAGCCATCCCTCCAAACCCTGCAATACACAGCAATAGCCTGCAGTGTATTGCTGGGTATTGCAGGGTATGGAAGGATGGCTGAGCATAGATGGATGGATACCCTGCAATGCTCTGCCATCCCCCCCAATACTGTGCCATACTCTGCCATCCCCCCCAATACTGTGCCATACTCTGCCATCCCCCCCAATACTGTGCCATACTCTGCCATCCCCCCCAATACTCTGCCATCCCCCCAATACTCTGCCATATTCTGCCATCCCCCCCAATACTCTGCCATACTCTGCCATCCCCCCCAATACTCTGCCATACTCTGCCATCCCCCCCGATACTCTGCCATCCCCCCCAATACTCTGCCATCCCCCCGATACTCTGCCATACTCTGCCACCCCTCCGATACTCTGCCATCCCCTGCGATACTCTGCCATACTCTGCCATCCCCCCCCGATACTCTGCCATCCCCCCAATACTCTGCCATACTCTGCCATCCCCTGCGATACTCTGCCATCCCCTGCGATACTCTGCCATACTCTGCCATGCCCTGCGATACTCTGCCATGCCCTGCGATACCCTACCCTGCGATACTTTTTTTTTTTTATTCCAGGCTTTCCAGCCTAGAGGTGAGATGTGGGGTCTTGTTGACCCCATATCTCACTGTAAAGAGGACCTGTAATGCCATATTCCTATTACAAGGGATGTTTACATTCCTTGTAATAGGAATAAAAGTGATCAAAAAAAATTTTTGGGGGAAAAAAAAAAGGGTCAAACTAAAATAAAGTAAAAGGAACAATAAAAATAAATATATATATATATATATATATATATATATATATATATATATATATATATATATATATATATATATATATATATATATATATATATATATATATATATATATATTTTTTTTTTTTAAAGCGTCCCTGTCCCCGTGTGCTCGCACGCAGAAGCGAACGCATACGTAAGTCCCGCCCACATATGAAAACGGTGTTCAAACCACACATGTGAGGTATCGCTGCGAACGTTGGAGCGAGAACAATAATTTTTGCCCTAGACCTCCTCTGTAACTCAAAACATGTAACCAGTAAAAAAAATTAAAGCCTATGGGGATTTTTAAGTAGCGAAGTTTGGCGCCATTTCACGAGTGTGTGCAATTTTGAAGCATGACATGTTGGGTATCTATTTACTCGGCGTAACTTCATCTTTCACATTATGCAAAAACATTGGGCTAAATTTACAGTTTTGTTTTTTGTAAAGCACAAAACATTTTTTCCCTAATCGTCTTTCAGGACAGCACCTGAGAGAGTGACTCCTCCCTTTGTCCACAGGAAACACCTCTTCCACCAATTTTTAAAAGGAGGCTCCTTCCCACATATGGTCAGTTTTTGTGTTTCCTCCGGAGGGAACACTTCGTGGGAGACAGGGCTCTTAGGTGCTATCCTGAGGGCCTAGGATCCTACTCCACCATTTTTCATACCTCAGGGGAGCTGTCCCTCCCATTCCACAGCGATGCTACGGTGCTGATGGCTGGGCTCCTTCTCCTCCTTCATGGTGCTCACTGGAGCTAGACTGCTGTGGGTTCTGCCCCTGGGTGGCGGTGTACAGCAGCAATGGCCGGCTTGTTTTTTGAAATGTATGCCGGTCCACTTGCTGCTGTTTGAAAACGCCGCCGCCATCTTGGGGGTGGCATGCTGTGCTCCATCCGCCGGAAGTGAGGCGTCCGGAAGGGGCGGGGCCTACGGAGCAGGCGCGCGGCGTCATTTCCGCCGGAAGTCGCAGGAGGAGAAGGGAGGGACGGGGCTGGTGCTTATTAGCTGGTTCTGGTCCGGCGCACTGGCGCTATTGGAGTCCGGAACCGGCGTTTTAGCCACGAGTTATCGCAAGCGCCTCATCAATGGAGTCGGCAGCAGCGAGTGGGACAGGCACAAGCACCAGCAAGGCCCAGGTAAGGGACAGTATTTGCTGTCCTCCCTTACCTTTAGGTCTCTCTCCCCTACCCCCCCACCCCCCCCCCCCCCCCCCCGGTGGCAGGGGCCTGTCTGGGCACATGAAGCAGTTGCTTTATCCTTCATTGTGCACCTGTGGTGAGCCTTTCAATAGGGATGGGTTGTCTCACGGGTTTGGGTTTTTTCTTCTTTTTCTCATGGCAGGCCAAGAGCTCTGATCCAGTGAAAAGGAAATGCCCCTCATGTAAAGCTAAACTACCAGAGGGATGGAAAAAGACCTTATGTCAGGTCTGCATAGATGCACTAGTGAAAGAAGAAGCTTCCTCCGCTTGCAGCGATCTGATCGCATCAGTCAAAAAGGAGCTTGATGCGACTATACAGTCTTTCCGCTCTTCACTAGTGAACCCATCCCTGAGTCAACCATCTGCCTCACAATCCTCCCTAGGCTCACCTGTGATCCCGTCGGTAGAGAATGAGTTATCTCTCACCCAAGAGGGACTTTCCCCCACCCAGTCTAGAGAAGAATCTGAGGGGGATGAGGAAGGTGAGGAATTCCCTTCTAAGTTTAAATTGTCTTTGGAACAGGTGGATGGCCTGTTGAAGGCAATTTGTACTACCTTAGGGTTAGAGGAAGAGAAAAAAGAGTTGTCCCTGCATGACAAAATGTACGCAGGACTCAGCGAACCTAAGAGTCGCAGTTTCCCAGTGCACCCAGTCATATCTGAGGCTATTAAAAAGGAGTGGGCAGAGCCAGAAAGGAAGCCTTTTTTCCCTAAAAATTTAAAAAGGCGTTTTTCCTTTCGATGAAAACCCGGCAGAAGTCTGGAATAAAAATCCAAAACTTGATGCCGCTTTCTCCCAGGTCTCAAGATCGACTGACCTAGCATTCGAAGACATGGGAGTATTAAAAGACCCCATGGACAAGAGGTTGGACTTGCAGCTAAAAAGAGCTTGGCAATCCATTATGGGAAACCTAAAACCTGCTATGGCGACTACGGTCGTTTCCAGAAATATGGAGTTCTGGTTAAACCAACTTAAGGCCCATATTGCAGCAGACTCCCCAAAACAAGAAATTTTGGAATCTTTCTCTACCCTCTCAACTGCAGTAGCATATATATCTGATGCTTCAGCTGAATCTATTAAAATGACAGCCAGATCTGCAGCCCTGGCTAACTCAGCCCGAAGGGCTTTATGGTTAAAAACCTGGCCAGGAGACGCGGCTTCCAAGAACAAACTCTGTGGAATCCCGTTTCAGGGTGCCTTACTTTTTGGCCCTGACTTGGACGCTGTGTTAGATAGGACAGCGGATAAAAAGAAGTCTTTTCCAATCAAAAAGAAAAAAGCAACCAGCAAAAAAGTTTTTTCGTCCCCCCCGGGCTCAGGAAAGTAGACCCCAGGAGAAAAGGAGGAACTGGACATCGCAGAAAGGTAAAGGAAAGGGAAATGTCCTTTTCCATCCTCCTGCGACCTCCGGAAAGACCCAATGACTTGGGCCTCCCAGTAGGGGGAAGACTTCAGAGTTTTCTCCCTCCTTGGGCCAGCATGACAGAAAATCGATATATTCTGGACATGCTGTCCCAGGGTTACAAAATAGAGTTTTTGGAACCCCCGCCAGAAAAATTCTATGTGACAAACCTGTCAAGGGACGTCACAAAGGCCCTAGCCATGAAGAACCTGTTAAAGGATCTGAGATACCAGAGGGTCATTGTTTCAGTACCCCCGGAAGAACGGGGCAGGGGGTTCTACTCTCACATTTTTTTGATAAAAAAGCCATCAGGGAGCTACAGGTTAATCCTCAACCTAAAACCCCTGAACAGATTGGTCCATTACAAAAATTTTTTGCATGGATTCAATTTTCTCAGTCAGGAACATGCTGACAAAAGGGTGCTTCATGGCATCTATAGACTTAAAAGATGCTTACCTGCACATTCCCATAGCTCCACAGTCTCAAAAGTTCTTGAGATTCGCAGTGAATATGGGCAAAGAGATTGTACACCTGCAGTTCAGGGCCCTTCCCTTCGGCCTTTCGTCAGCCCCTCGTATCTTTACGAAGGTAATGGCGGAGGCTCTCGCCCCTCTTCGTCTTCAGGGGGTTGCGGTAATCCCGTACCTAGACGACCTCCTCTTCTTTGCCCCCTCCAGGGAGAGGTTGCAGGAGGATCTGGCCGGGGCTCGCGGTCACTTGGAGGCTCTGGGGTGGCTAGTAAACGTCCCAAAATCAAACCTCAATCCAACCCAGAAGATACTCTTTCTGGGGTTCCAGATAGACTCAGTGGAACAAAGGATTTTTTTCTCCCAGAGGAGAAAAAGGTCAGGATTCAGAGGGCGGTTTCAGCTCTTCAAACGAACCAGTTGGTTTCAGTGAGAAGAATCATGTCAGTCTTGGGGACTTTGACTTCTTCGATGCCTGCCATCCAGTGGGCAAGGAGGCATTTCAGGCCCCTCCAGAGGTTCCTCTTAGGAACGTGGGATCACAGGTCAGAGAGCCTCGACACCAGGGTAAGAATTCCTCCCAGGGTCAGACGCTCGCTGTGGTGGTGGAGAGGTCAGGAAGTTCTACAGAAAGGCCTTCTTTGGTCCTTCCCAACAGAAAAGGTGGTCACAAGGGACGCCAGTATGTGGGGATGGGGGGCACACATGGGTCAGGACTTGGCACAGGGGACATGGTCTCAGGACGAATCCAGAAGATCGTCGAATTGGAGAGAATTAAAAGCAGTTGCTGCAGCTTTAGCTGCCTTCTCCCCATACCTCCTAGGGTGCCATGTCAGGATACTGTCAGACAACGCCACTACAGTAGCCTACTTAAACAATCAGGGAGGCACAAGGAGCAAGTCCTTGTATCTTCTATCGGCAGAGATTATGGATTGGGCAGAAACCAGTCTTCTGTCTCTATCCGCTGTCCACCTAAAAGGCACGTTGAACCAGGTGGCAGATTATCTAAGCCGACAGACAGTGCAGGAAGCAGAGTGGAGCCTAAACACAGAGGTGTTCACTCTAATCTCCAGTATCTGGGGCCTTCCGCAGGTAGACCTGTTCGCCTCAAGAAGGAACACCCAGCTTCCTCAATTTTTTTCCCTCGAGAGAAACGATGGTTCTCAGGGGACAGACGCCTTAGCACAGCAGTGGAATTTTCAACTGGGGTACGCTTTTCCCCCCTTTCAGCTAATTCCACTGGTGCTGAGGAAAATACAAAAAGAGGGTGTTTCAGTAATCCTGATAACCCCGTTTTGGCCAAAAAGGGCTTGGTTTTCTCTGATCCTACAGTTGGCAGTCAAGCCAGGTTGGCACCTCCCGCTGAGACCAGATTGTTAACTCAGGGGCCAGTGCATCATCCAGATGTAAGCAGGCTAAAACTCACTGCTTGGTATCTGAGGAGCAATTGCTAAGAAGCAAAGGCTTTTCAGAAAGACTAATTTCCACTTTGCTCTCCAGTAGAAAGAAAGTAACCAGGGCCATTTATGGCAAGGTTTGGAAGGTCTACGCGTCCTTTTGTCATGCAGAACATAGAGAGGTAAAGAACCTAGTCTCAGTTCTGGAATTTCTGCAAAAAGGGGCAGATAGAGGGCTCGCCGTCAGCACTCTTAAGGTGCAGGTGTCAGCTTTAGGGGTCTATTTAGAAAGATCACTATCCTCAGTACCCTTAATCACAAGATTTTTCAAAGCGCTCTCCAGGGCTAGACCGGTCCCAGTAAGATCTTTTCCCTCTTGGGACCTCTCCGTAGTCTTGCAGGCCCTTACTAAAGAGCCTTTTGAGCCCCTGCAGAGCATTTCACTTAAGAATTTAACCCTTAAAACAATTTTTCTTGTAGCAATCACTTCAGCCAGAAGGATTAGCGAACTGCACGCTCTGTCAGTGAAGGAGCCCTTCCTATCAGTTTTTTTCAGACAGAATTGTCCTTAAAGTGGATCCGGGGTTTTTGCCGAAGGTAGCGAGCTCCCATAACAGATCCCAGGAGATTACTCTCCCAACTTTCTGTTCTAACCCGAAGGGCAATAAGGAAGAGCAGTTTCACAACCTGGACGTAAGACGTACCTTGTTGCATTATTTAGAAGTTACAGGAGGCTTTAGAGTTTCAGACTCTTTATTTGTTATCTTTTCTGGAAATAAAAAAGGCAAGCAGGCATCCAAGGCTTCCTTAGCTAGATGGATCAAAACAGCTATTTCTACTGCTTACAATGAGTCGGGTCTATCCCCCCCTAAGGGGGTTAGGGCTCATTCAACTAGGGCTCAGGCCACTACATGGGCAGAAAGAGCTGGTGCCACTCCAGATCAGATCTGTAAGGCGGCTACGTGGTCAAGTATGTCTACATTTGTCCGTCATTACAGGCTGGACCTCCTGTCAGCAGGAGACCAGGCTTTTGGCAGAAAGGTTCTGCAGGCTGTGGTCCCTCCCTAAGGGGGTAAGTCTCTATTATCCTCTCAGGTGCTGTCCTGAAAGACGATTAGGGAAAAATCAAGTTAGACTTACCGGTAACTTGTTTTCCAAGAGTCTTTCAGGACAGCAGCATCCCGCCCTAATGTGTTTTTACATATATATATGCTGTGACAAAACATATCTCGATTATGTGTTCCAGTTTGGGGCCGGAGGTTCTCTACTACAACTGACCATATGTGGGAAGGAGCCTCCTTTTAAAGTTTGGTGGAAGAGGTGTTTCCTGTGGACAAAGGGAGGAGTCACTCTCTCAGGTGCTGTCCTGAAAGACTCTTGGAAAACAAGTTACCGGTAAGTCTAACTTGATTTTTTTCCAAAAAAAACACGTTTGAAAAATTGCTGCGCAAGTACCGTGCTAGATAAAAAGTTGCAACGACCGCCATTGTATTCTCTAGGGTCTTTGCTAAAAAAACATATATAATGTTTTGGGGTTCGATGTAATTTTCTAGCAAATAAATGATGATTTTTACGTAGGAGAGAAATGTCCGAATTGTCCTGGGTGCTCCAGAACACCTGAAGGTGCTCCCTGCATGTTGGGCCTCTGTATGTGGCCACACTGTGTAAAAGTCTCACATATGTGGTATCACCGTACTCAGGAGTAATAGCAGAATGTGTTTTGGGGTATAATTTGTGCTATGCATATGCTGTGTGTGAGAAATAACCTGCTAATATGACAATTTTGTGAAAAAAAAAAAATGAAAAAAAATCTTGATATTGCAAAGAATTGTGGGAAAAAAAATGACAACTTCAAAAAACTCACCATGCCTCTTTCTAAATACCTTGGAATGTCTTCTTTCCAAAAGGGGTCATTTTGGGGGTATTTGTACTTTTATGGCATGTTAGGGTCTCAAGAAATTAGATAGGCCGTCAGTACATCAGGTGTGATCAATTTTCAAATATTGGCACCATAGCTTGTGGACTCTATAACTTTCACAAAGACCAAATAATATACCCCAAATTGTACTTATTTTTACCAAAGATATGTAGCAGTATAAATTTTGGCCAAAATTTATCAAGAAAAATTACAAATTTGCTAAATTTTATAACAAAAACGAAGAAAAATTCATTTTTTTTTTTACTGAATTTTCAGTCGTTTTTTCTTTTATAGCGCAAAAAATAAAAAACCCAGAGGTGATTAAATACCACCAAAAGAAAGCTCTATTTGTGTGAAAAAAAAAAGGACAAAAATTTCATATGGGTTCAGTGTTGTATGACTGAGTAATTGTCATTCAAAGTGTGAGAGCACCGAAAGCTGAAAATTGGTCTGGTTATTAAGGGTGTTTAAGTGCCCAGTGGTCAAGTGGTTAAAGGTTTATTTGGAGAACAAAGCCTGCATTATGTGAGACACTGGCTTGGAAGGATTGTAGAGCATGCACATGTGTCACCTGGGTTTCTCATCTACACTTGGTGACGAACTCCAGCATTTGTGTCTGTTTTCTCAGATCCTTATAAGTTCTGGTCTAAGTTTTTGAGCCTGGAGGCATTGTAGAGCTTTGGGTTGAATAAAGCCTTCACCCATAGATCCATGTCCTACCTGTTGGACAGATTTGTTCTATTTTTTGGACTTGCTGTACAAAGACCCTCGTCACCGAACTGTTTATATACTGCCTTGCTAAATTAAAGTGCATTACAATCCTACCTGGACTGTTCCTGGGTGTCCCTGTCTCCATGGTCTATCACTGCATCTACCAGTTCAGCCTGTCCCTATTACAATACATAAAGAAGCAAACGCCTAAAACATCAGGTCAAAGATGTAAAAACATGAAAATTACCCAAAACCATGATAGTTTCACTTTTTTAACAAGTGTTTTAGTTGTTTGGGATAATGTTTTAATAAGGTACAGTAGTACCTTGGATTATGAGCATAATTTGTTCCAGAAGAATGCTTGTAATCCAAAGCACTCTTATATCAAAGCAAGTTTCCCAATAGGAATCAATGGCAACTCAGATAATTTGTTCCAGTGTCACTGTTTGTCCGGTGGGGCCAGAGGTGGGGGCGCCGGAGACACTCGGAAACACTCGGAGACGCTCGGGAACGGCGCCCCCGCACCTCTGGCCAAATGCGGTACTGCACACCCCAGAGGCTTGAATCCTGCTTGTCTTGTGAGCTAACGCTTGCAAACCGAGTCCGGATTTAAACTAAATAAATAAGACCTCGTATTGCGAAACGCTTGTAAACCGCCTTTACTCTATATATCCAAAGTAACATTTTAGTATTACCTATGCTCATTATAGTATTCCAAAGCATGGAAACCTGTGTTTACACATTTGAAAATGTTTGCTCAGTTTGTCTTTACATTTTATTTACAGAGATGTCTGCTCAACCCAGATATTAAACTTGAAACACTGAAGGAAGATATAAGAGGTTTTTTGAAGTCCTCGGGTATGTTATCCTTTAATTTCCCTGTGTATAACATTGAAGGCAGAATGTTTGGTTGGGTTGTAGATTCAAAGGGAATAACATGCATATATTAATGCCAGGATAAGGCATATTGATTGGCATGAATCATAGATTAGGAAACCAACATTGTTGTTCATTATCGGTCTATTAGTTACCTGGCTTTATTGTGAAATAGTATTGTCCCTGTAGTAAAGTTGTTAAATCTCACAACGTTCACAGGTGCAAACGGGGAACTCTGTACTGTACACATCTATTACCTTTTCTGTATACGTTTAACAGTCACACTTGGTCCCAGGTGTGTCTAAAACGTATGTCTGGACAAAAAAAAACCACAACACACAGTACATGTTTGCAATGCATGTACATTTAAGCATGGTTGGTATCTTTTGAAAACGTAAAAAAAAAACATCATGCTATTCTATAGGATGCAGTAATCATTTTTCAGCACTTCTACAATTTATTCTTTTAAAACATGGCAAGTACAGAAAAATACCTAATGATCCTGCACCCTGCTCCTAAAGTGGAGTTAAACACATCAATTTAACTGTTTTCCTAAACTGTTACATTCAAGACATGCTGTGAATGATAACTGTCACAGTTGCTTGTGCTCTTAACCAAACTGTCAAGCCATCAAATGGCTGGTGTCATAACTGATCACATGTGCACCACCATGTCAACTACAGATGAAATGGAGGCTAAAATGACAGATTCCTTGACTTTAACCACTTAAATACCAAGGACGTCATATGACGTCCTTGACATTGAGTGGGGATATCTGAATGATGCGTGCAGCTACAGGCACCATTCAGATATCAATATTTCCGGCCAGCGATTCTGTGCACGATAAGAATGTTCTTAGTGGCAGTTATGCCGCTTGATCGTTCTTATAGGCAACGGGAGGGGATGTCGCCCACCCCCCCTCCCGCCGCCATCTGGTGCTTCTCCGGGCTCTCCCGTGCCATCGGGGGCCCGGAGAAGGAATCGCTCGGATGACGAGCATAGAGATTTCCGGTGACCAGATGGTCACCAGTCATCTCTATGACCGTCGGAGGCCCGGGCGCAACGTTATGACGTCACGCCTGGTACCCGGAAGTAAACAAAGCCGCGATCGCGGCTGTCAGCATGAGATCGGTGAATTATTTTTTTTACCGATCTCATGCTTTCCAGCCTGGAGGAGAGATGTGGGGTTTTATTGACCCCCACATCTCTCCATAAAGAGGACCTGTCACATAAATTCCTATTACAAAGGATGCTTACATTCCTTGTAATAGGAATAAAAAGTGTAAAAATAAAAAAATTAAGTAAAATAAAAGAAAAATTAAAATTTTTTTTAAAACTCCCCTGTCCCCGGTAGCTCGCGCTCAGAAGCGAACGCACACGTAAGACCCGCCCACATATGTAAACGCCGCTCAAACCACACATGTGAGGTATCGCCGCGTGCGTTAGAGCACGTGCAACAATTCTAGCACTAGACCTCCTCTGTAACTCTAAACTGGTAACCTTTAAAGCGTCGCCTATGGAGATTATTAAGTACCGAAGTTTGGCGCCATTCCATGATTGTGCGCAATTTTTAAAGCGTGACATGTTTGGTATCTATTTACTCGGCGTAACATCATCTTTCATATTTTATAAAAAAATTGGGCTAACTTTACTGTTTTTTGTTATTTTTTAATTCATGAAACCGTTTTTTTTTTCCCCAAAAAAGGCGTTTGAAAAATTATTGCGCAAATACCGTGTGAGATAAACTGCAAAGACCGCCATTTTATTCCCTAGGGTGTCTGCTAAAAATACGTATATAATGTTTGGGGGTTCCGAGTAATTTTCTAGCAAAAAAATTATGATGTTTACATGAAGCAGAATAGGACAAAATAGACCCGGTATTGAAGTGGTTAAAGAATAGGAAGGTTTAGTTTAACTTTGAGACCTCATGCACACTATACGTTATAAAAAACATCACTAGTGTTAGCTGTAGAATGAGTTTTGCAGTAGCATTGTTTCGTTTTTTTTTTTGGCAAAACTATACTCCCACAAAAGCTTATGGCTCAAAACGCTGATAAATGCCAAGTTTTTCAGTGTTTTTTTTGCGTTTTTCAGCTTTCTTATGCTTTTATCAGTTAGCTGACGTCACAGACCACTCCAGACTCTGGAGGGATCCGAACAATAATGTTTGGATTCACCCAGCTGCCTCAGCCTCTCAGCATGCTAAGCCACCTACTCCCATCCCCCCCCACAGCCTGGTGTTCCAGTTGCTGCAGGAGGGGCAAAGCAGTGAGCCGGTGACTCGGTCACCGCTCTCTGCTCAGTGAAGACTGATAACTGAGCGATCATCGTTTATATGATCACTCAGTTCTAAGGCTTAGAGCTAGTGGGGGACAGCTTGCAGCATCAGACTAGTAGGTAGTTTACTATGTATGTGTGTTTTTTCAGACAGATTCCTGGCCTTGAATTGCACAATTCTTTGAGCATGCACTAATGCGTGTGTGATTTGGTTAATATAGAGATGCTGTAAGTGTGTGTGTGTGTGTGTGTGTGTGTGTGTGTGTGTATGTATGTATGTATATGTATATATATATATATATATATATATATATATATATATATATATATATATATATATATATATATATATATATATATATATATATATATATATATATATATATATATATATATATATATATATATATATATAAAATATAAAATAGGATTTTTTATAACCGCTTACCTGTAAAATCCTTTTCTTGGAGTACATCAAGGGACACAGAGCCATAGTATTAACTATATGGTATATAAGCAATTGGAGGCTGCGATAGCAAATGTGACTCACCACTGTGAGTATAGGTAAACCATACACAAAAACAAAATAGGAAAAATTAGAGACTGAATTAGCAAATGTGACTCACCACTGTGAGTGTATGTGAAACAAATAGAAACATATATTGATATAACAATCAAATTGTGCAACAATGGCTACAAAATAGGAATAGTGTCAAAGGTGACTTATTGTATTGATCAAAAATTAAATCATGGGTGATGGACAGAACTAATTAGACTATAAAAATGATTGAAGTCATAGATTGCAGGTGGTCATTTGGACGATGGTCCCCTTTTGAAACCCCACTCACCAAAACGAAATGACCCACGGCTTTGCAGTCCTAGGGTCTTAAAAGTATTTTCAGGACGGTGAAGTGGATGATGTAAAAGATCCTATTGAAACTCGGGGTGGATCAGCAGGTACTCCAGATAAATATCAAAGCCGTGGAAAGGAAAGCAATAAAACATGTGTGGAGTCCCTGCTGATCCACCCCGAGTTTCAATAGGATCTTTTTACATCATCCACTTCACCGTCCTGAAAATACTTTTAAGACCCTAGGACTGCAAAGCCGTGGGTCATTTCGTTTTGGTGAGTGGGGTTTCAAAAGGGGACCATCGTCCAAATGACCACCTGCAATCTATGACTTCAATCATTTTTATAGTCTAATTAGTTCTGTCCATCACCCATGATTTAATTTTTGATCAATACAATAAGTCACCTTTGACACTATTCCTATTTTGTAGCCATTGTTGCACAATTTGATTGTTCTATCAATATATGTTTCTATTTGTTTCACATACACTCACAGTGGTGAGTCACATTTGCTAATTCAGTCTCTAATTTTTCCTATTTTGTTTTTGTGTATGGTTTACCTATACTCACAGTGGTGAGTCACATTTGCTAGCGCAGCCTCCAATTGCTTATATTCCAGTCTCCAAGGTTCATTTAACCTTTCCAGGCAGCAGCAGCAGTAGTTTGCATCACGTGATTATTTTATCGCATAGGGATTGCAATGCGATTTTCACAATTTGTTTGTTTAATATCATTTCTTTTGGCGCATGTTATTAAGTTTTGTTTTTGTTTTTTTTTATATATATATATATATATATATATATATATATATATATTATTATATAAATATATATATATATATATATATATATATATATATATAATATATAGGCACCTTTCAGGTGATGTACACTGGCACACCCAATACAGGAAGTTCACTCCCTATATAACCCCTCCTCCTACCAGGAGTACCTCAGTTTTGTAGCAAAGCAATATACATAAATCCCAAAAGAGGGGAGAGGGGACCTCTGTGTCCTGTGATGTACTCCAAGAAAAGGATTTTACAGGTAAAAAAAAAAAAAAATACAGACAGTGCAGAACCGCTTTAAGTATAAACATTGTAACAATTTGTCAATGGAATAGACTGTGTGTAAGTGAAAAAAAGTTTAACCACTTAAACACTAAACCTTTTTCTGACATTTTGTTGGTTAGTTTCAAGAATTCTGCCTATGTTCTACTTCTGAGGGTGCCAACCCTTGGACTCACACCAGGAAACATAAGCCCTCCAGGCTCTCTATAATATTTAGTTCTGGAAGCTGGCTTCCTTGCATTAATCAAGGTAGAGATAACTGACCCGGAAAGCCCATGTTTCTTCAGAGTGTGGGTTTCAATAGCCAAGCCATTAAATTTAGCGTTTGTAAGGCAGGATGGAATATCGGCCCCTGTGAGAGTATTGCTGGACGTAGTGGAAGGGACCATGGATCCTCCACCGCCATCTTTACAATTTCTGCATACCAGGACCTTCTGGGCCATGCTGGAGCTACAAGAATTACCAGATTTCTTTCCAGCTTGATTCTGCAAAGAAGTCGTGGCAGCAACTGAATAGGGGGGAATGCATAAATCGGTGAGAACTGATCCCACGGGGTCACCAACGCATCTGTTCCGCATGCGAGTGGATCCCTTGTCCTGGACACAAAGTTGACCAACTTCATGTTAAACCTGGACGCCAGAAGATCTATGTCCGCAGTCCCCCATTTCTGGCAAACAGCCTGAAAAATGTCAGGGGAAGAGACCATTCCCCCGGGAGCAACTGCTGGTGGCTCAAGAAGTCCACCTGCCAATTCTCTACTCCCGTAATTAAAACTGCTGATAAGCACGGAACATTCCTTTCTGCCCAAGTTAGGATATGGTTCTCCTCCCTCTGTGCTGCGAGACTCTTGGTGCCCCCTTGGTGATTGATGTAAGCCACAGCTGTGGCATTGTCGGATTGGATCCTGACAGGACAACCCCGTAACCTGAATGTCCAGGCCTTCAGAGCCAGACCCACTGCCCGAATCTCTAGGATGTTGATGGGCAAGGTCCTTTCAGTTCTCGACCACTGTCCCTGGACAGTTGTCTTTTCTTTATTGTATATAAGTAGTACATAATTATCGAGCCTTAAGTAATAACTTAATGGGTATATAGGCACCTTCAGGTGATGGACACTGGCATACCCAATCCAGGAAGTTCACTCCCTATATAACCCCTCCTCCTTCTAGGAGCACATCAGTTTTTTTCGCCAGTGTCTAAGGTGTTGGTCACGAGTGAAGATGTGCTCTGAGGAGCTCCAGGAGGATGCATGAATCCATGCTGGATTTAAATAGCCTCCATAGACCAGATCCATCCAAACTACCACTGAGACCAAAGTGGATGGTACCTGGGCTTCGTATCCGAAGCACAAGGTTTTGCCTGTAACGCCTCTTTGTAGGGCTGGACCCAGGGCTTTGGTCATGCTACATTGCCTAAAGCTTTCCTAGTGGGGTGCTTTTTACAAGTCCAACGGAGTGCAAACCCGATATAAAGGGACCCGGTCCTTTTGAAGGTTTGCTAAACGTAGCCCACTGTGATGGGTGAAGGTTGTATTGTCTGTTAATTCAGCAAATCATGCGGCGGGGATAAGGTAAGGGAAGATACTTAGGAACTAAAAAGTCCACCTATGCTTTCTTCTTTAAGGGAAAAAAATGTTCATGTCTTAATTCTCCACTAGAGGGAGTATATGCAAATACCTTAATTTGTTGTCTTCATTGTAAAGCTCAGTGTCAGTCTGTGTGTGGCCGCAGCAGCTTGCGCAGGGGGATTCCGCTGAGGTAAAAACTGTCAAAATGCTTTTTTTCTCCCCCCTGAAGGGACAGAGGGTTAGGGAAACACCAGAGATGTAACCCTCTTGTAATACCGTCCCTCCCCCCACTGCGGGGGGTGCGGAGGTCCCCCATTTTTTTCTGTCTGTTGTGTCCTTGTGCTGGCTGCTGCCAGGGGGTCTGCCCCCCCCCCCTTGTGTTGGGTCTGTAGACCTGAAAGCCGTGGGATCAGTTTCAAAATGAAAGAGGGGGCGGGTTTATGGAGGGGCGGGGCCTAGGCGCAGCGCTGTGCAACGTCCACGAGGCCGCAAGGCAGGCAAGAAGGATAATAAAAACACAGCTGGAACAGTCTCTCCTCGGCTGACGAGGAGCAAGCAGGCTGCACACGGGACACAGGAGCTGTGGGGCACAGAAGAGTGGCAAGTGGCATTCCTGATACAGGAAGACTTTTTTTTCCCAGCACTAAGCTGATCTTAATAGTGGCATCATTCTGTCATGACTATTTTCAGCAAGTAGTGCAATTTAATAGTGCCTCTGCTTTTGGGCTTAGGACTATGTGTACCAAAAAAGACACCACAAAAAACAAAAAACTAAAGGTTTTCACCCCAGGCATTACGCACACTGTCATCCTCGCCTGAAATACCAAGGGTGAGCCATTGGAACAAATTGATGGTGCAGCTGCTTCTCACATCTCAGCCCCGTATACATGAATAAAGATGTCTTTTCCTCCACCCTGCAAGGCCTGGAAGGAAGAGTAGTGGCTTTAATCGCATCCTCCATTCAAATGGCTAGAAAGCGTGCTAGATCCCCCCCCCCCTCCTCCACTTTAGACCCTTTGAAAGGGGAACAGTGGGCACAGGATGAGGTGTTACCCTCAGGTGATCAGGAGGAAAGACAAACCGATGATTCCTCTGCGCAGGAAACAACAGTAGATGAACCTTTTCAGCCTCGCAATTTGATCGCTAAGAGATGGAGCCAGCTCAGCTGCTGGTCCAGGCTTTGTGATGTCAGCTGTTGGACAATAAATTTTGTTATAAAATTTAGCAAATGAGTAATTTTTTTTTTCTTCACTGATGTGGGCTGATGAGGCGGCACTGATGAGGCTGCCCTGATAAGCTGCACTGGTGGGGCTGCACTGATAATCAGGGCACTGATGGGCACTGATGAGGCTGCACTGGTGGGGCTGCACTGATAATCAGGGCACTGATGGGCACTGATGAGGCTGCACTGGTGGGGCTGCACTGATAATCAGGGCACTGATGAGGCTGCATTGATGATCGGGGGACTCATGAGACTCCACTGATGATCAGGGCACTGTGTAGCACTGTAAAACACTGTACTCACTGCTCCCCTTACAGATCTGGTTCTTATCCCTCACACACGGTCTCTGTGTGAGGGAAGGAGAGCCATTAACAGGCAAAGACTTGTGTTTACATCTGTGATCGCTTTTGATTGGACACAGTGATCACGTGGTAAGCGGCCACTGTGATTGGCCCTTTACTTCAATCTGTGATATGCTGTGTAAGGCACACAGCAGTTCCAAAGAGATCCTGATGAGCGCCCCAGGGGGCACTTGGGAAGCATGTACATGGGAGGACCTCCAGGGACGCCCTCCTAGATCTAGAGAACAGCTGTGAAGTCGTACATTGAATATAGCACAGGTGGGAAGTGGTTAACATATAATGTTAAAAGATTGCTAAGAAAATAAGGGGCTGACATTTACTGATCTTCATCTGACAATGCTAGTTGCCTGGCTGTTTCTGGCTTCATTACTTTCTGGAACTGATCCAGAACAATACATGTGGGAAAAATCTGAGTGAAATCACAAATCTTGATCTGCATACTTGTTTTTTTTTTTCAGGACAGTGAGAAAGTACTGAATCCATGGAGTCACTATTACAACTAGGGTAGTAAATGAACGCCTTAAATAAATAACTTGTTGCGCAAGAAGCTTTTCATGTTTCCTGCAAACAATACAGTCCAGTGACTGTAATATTGTTCAATAATAGCTGCTAAATACTCAATACTAATAAAGTAAGTTGGTTTGATTATAATGGAGAGTATATTTGGCATGGCTAATGCCTTCTTTCATTCATGTTTTTTAGGTTGGGAGAAAAAACTTCAAAATGCTGTATACCGTGAACTTACTGTGTGAGTAAAGCTTGTTGGGTAATGTTAACTAATGTGTTGCAAATGTTATATGTATATGATATACCTATGTAAATACTCTATTATGCAATTCTTCAGAGGGGTGTTCAAGGCTCTCAGTCTATGCACAACTGTGTTTGCAAAAATGTACTCTCCAGACGAATAGCACAATTTAAGAATGTTACCATAAGTCACATGGATATCAATTATCAAAGTTGCCCTGGTAGCAAATGTTTGTATGCCATTCGGGCACAAGACCAGTGAATTGTAAATTAAAATGGTCCTCTAGCAAAGTGAAAGAAAAGGCTGCTGCACACTACATAGGTCACAAGCATTTATTTTATTGTGGAAACTGTCTACAGACATGCAAGTGGCAACTCCCGCTTTAGGACCATCCATCTAGAGCTATAAATGTGGATGCTTGTGATCTATCCTGTGTGCGGCAGCCTTTTCTTTCTCTTTCAGTTAGGGCTTATTCACGCGTGTATCAATACCCTGCGTTTTGAGTTGTGTTTAAGCAGTGTTCTAAAGCCTCTTAACCACCCTTCAGTGCCTGATTTGAATCACCACCACCTAGTGCATTACACACAGGTTCTGTAGCGTTGTGTTAAAAATGAAGCAATAAAGAAAGCGTAAGAAAGTGGTCAGCACTAAAAAAGCTTGCAGTAGTTAAAGTCTTTATTAGGCCCCTTTCACACTGAAGTGTTTTGCAGGCGCTACAGCGCTAAAACTAGCGCCTGAAAAAAGCGGGTCCTTTCACTCCAGTGTGAAAGCCGGAGGGCTTTCACACTGGAACGGTGTGCTAGCAGGACGGTAAAAAAAGTCCTGCTAGCAGCATCTTTGGAGCGGTGTATTCACCACTCCTAAACCGCTCCTACTCATTGAAATCAATGGGGCAGCGCTGCAATACCGCCGGCAAAACGACGGTAAAGCAGCTGTAAATATAGCACAGAGGGGAGTTTCCAATTCAGTGCGGCAGCCCATTGAATAGCACTAAAGAGTATGTGCGTTAACTTTTGTTGGAGGGGGGGACCCCTGGGAGTTCTGCGAACATTATACACATTTGGTAAGTCCGGGTAACTGGCGCTCCAGTTAGCTGGACTATCAGTGAGGCGTTTTTTTGCCAAATGGGTCCTAATGCTTTGCAACTCCAGAATGTGTGTAGGAGCATACCCCTGTCCTGACATCCCCTAAAACATGTGTCAGGAACCAGTGGGTATATGTGGGTAATTTTTAATAACCTTAAATTACAATATGATTAGTGTCGCAATTATATGTGCTATATTATTTTATTTTTTTTGTTATTTTTTTTTTTCCCACAAAAGTGGAGTTACCCTTTAAAAAAAACCTTACAATGGTCACTGCCAGCCCCTCTTTTAGAGGCTGGCATACCACACTATGTAATTCATTTCTAAAAACGAGCATTGTACATACCTATTTAGAGCTGACTCGTGACCGCTTTACAGCTCCGAGACAGGGGTTCTTCAGGAGGCCACGTGATCTCCCAGGCTGATGTCAGAGGGAGATCTCAGCCCCTCCCACAGAAGCCACGTATCGGAGCTGTAAAGCGCCACGTGACCGGCCTGAAGATAGCTCTAAATAGGTATTTACAATGCTCATTTTTAGAAATGACTTGCATAGTGTGGTATGCCAGCCTCGAATAGAGGGGCTGGCAGTGTTTTTTAAATTAGACTTAACAAACACTTTGAATATACATTACCCAAACAAACTGATGAGTAAAATACAAAACAGAATATTACAAGCGTAAAGCATAATGTGCAAAAAACATCCGCAATACTCAATACTCAAAGCTGCCAGAGGAAAGCAGGAACATTTGCGTTTGTATCAACAGAATCCCTCACATGTGATCAACCAGTTCCATTTTCACAATAGGCACACCTGGCAGTACCGCTTCTCACCAAAAGAGAGCCGCCAGTTCCAAGTGTGGGACTGGGGCAGGAGCTACATGCTGACATCTCGCTGCCACTTCCATGCTTGGAACTGGTGGCTCTCTTTTGGTGAGAAGCGGTACTGCCGGGTGTCCCCATTGTGAAAATGGAGCTGGTTGACCACGTGTGAGGGATCTTGTTGACACAAACGCAAATGTTGTTGCTTTCCTCTGACCGCTTTAATGTCAGTGAGTGCATTTTAGTTCTGTTGCTCACGTGTGGTGGAGAGGATTTCCATCAGTTGGTGGAAGACACTTTCTCTGCAGTGATATATTTATCACGTATTTGGACTTTTTCCAACTTTTGACTTTATACAGATTTTTTTTTTTTTTTTTTCTGAGTATTGCGGATGTTTTTCGCACATTTATGTTTTAAGCTTGTAATATTCTGTTTTGGAGGCGCTGCAACATTTTCTTAAAATGTAAGCAGTTTGTTGCTTTCATGAGGCATTTTCATGAGAATTTTAAAGCAGAACTATAGGCAAAACTTTTTCTTTCCTTTTTTGGCTAGAGCAGGGTTATAACTCCTGTCAATTTTTTTTTTATTTTTTTGCACCATCTGTGTCTTATTGTGGAGATTTCCCTTCAATTCCAGGTCCCATAACCAAACAGGAAGTGAGAGGAAATCCCAGGAAATTAAGGGAATTCATTGGGGACCCCCAGGTCACTAGAACTAGTGTCCCCATTGGAAGATTTCTCCTCTATTACTTTTCTGGGGACAATCCAAAATTTGGGATTTTCTTTTACTTTCGCTTTCAATGATGATGGTAAACTGAGAGCGTGAATCTCCAAAATGGGTACACAGACAGCAATAAAAACTGACAAATATTCTAATCCTTCTGCACTCTATCCAAAACTACAAAAGACAATTTTTGGTTTAGTTATACACTAAAGTTCCTAAGTGAAGCCTTTATAAAGTGTTAGCTGGGTGCTAGGGACGAGGCACTGGAGGTTCCTGTATCACAGAATTCACTGGGAAATAATATAAAACTAGGAAAGTGTTCCCAGCCACTTCCTGTTTGTACAGAGCAGCCATGAGGTAACACCATTTGCTTCTGTGTGCGGCAAAAGCATCAAGCGAGCCAGCAATGCTGACCGTGCCCAGGCAGGAGCAGAGGCATTGAGCATTACTGCCCATGGCAAAGCTTTTTTGTTAGGAAAATGTCAGCACCAGCAAGAGTCAGTGCCAGCAAGTAATCACGCCAGCAAATGTCAGTGCCAGCAAGTAACGGTGACAATCTTTCTATGATCATCATGAGCTGGACCAAGCTAAGTGTCAAAGAGATCAAATCTCTGTCCAGTCTATGTCTGGATAATTAAAATCCCCCATTATGATAACACTTCCCATCCTTGCTGCTTCATCACTTCCCCTTTAACCACTTCTTAGAAAAACAACCCTTTCATTGGCATTTAACAAGCTACATTTATGTTTTTTCAATCCTTCACCAATCCCACTATACTCAACACATGTGTGAACGAGCCCTTACAGAGCCTAGATGACTCGGCCTGCTTCCTGAACTTGGAGTTCAAGCGGCACCAGGGTGCAGTAGCTTGGAGTAGAGTCCTCCTAATCTGATAGATCTCTAGCAACTTGAAAATAAACTAATATATGCTACTCTGACCACTCCCTGCTTTGCGTCTAGGCCCACTGAGCTAATAAATACAGCTATGAAATTCTGGCTGAGCGGTGTCATTAATTGATCTGTGACTAATTGATTAATACCAGGAATGCGCCTAAGGAGAGTCATGATCACTGTGCCCAGTAAACCCCTGCTGGATTAATTGGTCATAACTGTTTTAGTCCAATCTCCAGAGTAATCGTTTTCACAGAACAAGCCGGAATCTGGGAGCAAGGCCATTAATAAACTTCTATGACCAAGTCTTCAACCTGCATGATTCCCAGGCTCCACAGACATTCCCAGGTTCCTGCCTGATGGGAGTGTTCTAAGAATAGACAGAGACCACTCATGCGTGTATGTGTTTTTTAAATTTTTATTTTAGAACGATCACGCTAGGGTAGAGTACAGACCCCCTTTCCGCCAATCTCCCTTTATCCCCCTCCTCTAATTGTAGTTAGAATTTGTCCTCTATGTCCGTGGTCACCAACCTTTTTGGCACCAGGGACCAGTTTCATGGAAGATTTTTCCATAGACTGGTTTGCGGGGGGCGTCGGTGACACTGTCACTTGACACTGTATCCTACAACTGTATGCAGCTAGGCACTGTAGCCTGCTGCCCGATGCAGCTTAGCACTCCAGCCACCAGATGCAGCTTGTTATTGTACCAGCCACCACAGCCACCAGATGTAGCTTGTCATTGTAGGCTGCCACTGCAGCCACCAGATGCAGCTTGGCACTGTAGTCTGCCATCGCAGCCAACAGATACAGCTTGTCATTGTACCTGCCACCAGATGCAGCTTGTCAGCCCCAGCCACCAGATGCAGCAATATGCCTTGGCAAGGAATCTGGTAGTACAAGTTCAGGGGCAGAAAAACGAAAACCGACGCATTCGCAATTAACACAGGGTTCCCTGCTATAAGAATCTGGAGGTGGACCCTACAGCGGTGATGTCAGCAGGCCGAGTCTGTACTCGGCCGCTGTTCACCTCCTTCAGCGCTGTCCTGTGCGGTCCTTAAACAGGTCCTTGGCCCAGGGGTTGGCGACCCTCGCTCTATGTGTATCCCTATTTGTAAATAAACCAAACCCTTTACTTCCAGTTGTCCTTCATTAAAATCAAGGTACTCTAAATCGAGCACATTCTACTTGAGCTGTAAACCCCTTCTTAAGCTAAGATCAGAGTGATTTTCTGTGTCTAAGCTGTGTTCTCGATCAACAAGGAACATTTTGGTTCACTGGGGTTTTTGCCTTCCTCTGGATCCACTGTGGGTATAAAATTGTGTATATAGTATTTTTTTTTATTTATTTTTTTTCGGATTTTTCTTTTTTGCCTTTTATTGATTAAACTAGAAGCACTTGTGTCTTTTTTCAATCAGACCAACTATGTAACTAGATGGCCTGATTATTACCTGTCCTCAGATTTTAGAGTGAATTGTTCGAAATCCATTTGGTTCAACATCCCAATTGTATTCCTTGCAACAGCTTGTTTCCTTGCTTATTGATTAAAGCAGAAGTATAGCCAAAGCTTTTTTGGCCCTACCTCTCCTGTGGATCACAGGAGTGCAGTTTGTTCTGTACTCCTGTCACCCGTTTTCAGCCGTTATCAGCTGATGTCACAGAGCCGGTCCAGGCTCTGAAAAGATCCTGTCAATAAGTGCAGGATCCACCTAGAAGCCTAGGCCGGCAGCTAGCTCAGCCTCTCAGTGAGCCGCTGAGAGCCTGAGCCAGCTGCTTACATCCCCTCCACAGCCCAGAACCCCAGTGAGCGATGTGGGGCAGAGCAGAGAGCTGGTGACTGAGAGTCACTGGCTCTCTGCAGCCTGAAGACCGAGAGATGAACGATCAGTAGTGTTTGATCGTTTACGTCTCGATCTTGGAGCTGGTGGGGGACAGATGTAGCATTGGACTAGGTAAGTATATACATTTTTTGTTTTTGTTTTTAATGAATCCCAAACTTCTTTTTCTTCCTACATCATGGGACACAGAGTTAGGCTAATATTCATTACCTGCTGGTTATACTTCATCTCCAGGTGAATGGACACTGGTAGACCAAAGGTCTTTAGACAGAAAGTGATCCCCTATATAACCCCTCCCATACAGGAAGTACTTCAGTTTTTTACCAGTGTCTGCAAGGTGGATGGCACGGTTGTTGGAGCTCTTTGAGCGCCAGGTCTCTAGTCCCACAAACCGTTCTTAAATGAATCAAGGGATTGACCGATTGAATCCATTTGACAAAGGCTTTATATGCTTAGATAAATGGTACCCGAGCCTCGCAAAGAAGAATCAAGATCCTGCAAGGTTTTGCCTGCAATGCAGCCTCCGGGCGCTGGACCCTGCGAGGTGGAATCCTGGACACTACAGCACTAAGGAATTCCTTCTAAGAGGTTTTCCCTTTTTATATCCCATGGATGAAAAGTTTGTTAAGTTTGCTTCAGGCACTACATCATTTAGTGCATCAAGGAGTGATTGCATAGGTTCCTGTACCCAAAAGGGGGTTTTACTTGAACCTATTTACGATTCAAAAACCAAATAGGGACACAAGGACCTAAGATTCCTGAGCCAGTATCTACTGATCCAGTCCTTTTTGGATGGAGTCTGTCCACTCAGTAGTAGCCTCACTCCAGATGTGAGACTTTCTAGCCTCAATCGATATAAAGGATGCGTATTTACACGTACCTATCTTTCAGCCTCATCAGAGGTTCCTGCGATTTGCAGTAGAGGAACATAATTTTCAGTTTGTGGCTCTATCCTTCAGGCTTGCTACAGCTCCCCTGGTGTTTACAAAGGTCCTAGCACCAGTACTGGATCTTTTAAGGGCCCAAGGGATCCCGGTGCTCGGGTATCTGGATGACCTCCTGCTCAGAGATCACTCACTGCAGGCTCTAGAACAGAGCATAACAGGCACAGTACGGTATTTGGAAAGCTTAGGCTGGATCATAAATACCAAAAAGTCAACCTTGAGACCAGCTCAAAGTCTAAAGTATTTAGTTCTTTGCCCTGAAAGATCAGGTGCGACCGATAAGGGACACCAGACAACCCTCCATTCGACTCTGTATGAGTCTTCTAGGGAGGATGGTATCCTCCTTCGAGGCGGTGCCCTATGCCCAGTTCCAATCCAGGCCTCTACAATAAGACATCTTGTTGGCTTGTAACGGAGAGGACAAGCCCTGAATTATCCAATGTTTATATCTCCTCGGGCACGCTTAAGCCTAAACTGGTGGTTGCAGGAACAGAACCTACGAAAGGGAAGATCCTTCCTCCCGGTAACTTGGAGAGTACAGACTACAGATGCCAGTCTCTCAGGCTGGGGAGCGACCCTAGAAGGGCTTATGGGAAATGGTTAAGGACAGACCAAATCCTGCCCATAAACGTCCTGGAATTATGGGCAGTACGATCCCTCTCTTTCCACATTTTTTGCGCAGGATTCGGAGAGAGAGCGTTCCAGTCATTCTGGTGGCACCAGTCTGGTCCAGAAGGCCCAGGATGCTTCCACGTCGCCCTGATCTACTGTCTCAAGGTCCTATATTCCACCCAAATTTACAGTCTCTATATTTGACGGCATGGCTATTGAAGCCAGGGTGTTAGAGGACCGTGCTATCTACCCTAGTGAATGCTAGAAAAGCTGCCACCTAGGAAGAACTATCATAAGGCCTAGAAGACTTTTATATTGGTGTGAAGCCAAAAAATGGCATCCTCGGGAATACGTGATTGGGAGAATTCTCTCTTTTCTACAGTCGGCTGTGGAAATCAAATTGGCTTTGAATACAATCAGAGGTCAAGTTTCGGCCCTATCAGTATTCTTCCAAAGGCCTTTAGCCTCCCATTCACTGATCCAAACCTTTCATGCAGGGGACAACTTGCTTGCTTCCCTCCATTAGGTCACCTATGTGTCCTTGGGACTTGAACTTGGTGCTGTCTGTGTTACAGAAACAACCATTTGAGCCTATCAAGGAAATTCCATTAGACAGGGTCGTGTTACAACCTGTTCCATCCTTTTTGCTAAAAGTGGTGTCGGCCTTTTCATTTAAATCAGGACATTATTTCGCCGCCTTTTTTTTTTCTCAGCCTCATTCAGCGGAAAAGAGACGCATTCTTTGGACGTTGTTCGGGCAGTCAAGGTTTATTTATCTAGATCTGTGGAGATCCGAGGATTGGACTCCTTTTTTGTTTCATCAAAAGGACCCAAGAAGGGGCAGGCAGCTTTCAAAGCTTCCATTGCTAATTGGGTCCGTCAATTGGTCATTCAGGCCTATGGTCTGAAATGTAAAGCTCCTCCCTTTAGGGTGAGAGCTCATTATACCAGGGGTGTAGGAACCTCCTGGGCTTATCGCCATCAGGTATCTGTGGCTCAGATTTGTAAGGCTGCTACCTGGTCTTCAGTTCATACATTCACAAAATGTTATCAAATGGATGTTCGAGCAGCTGAGGATTCAACTTTTGGCCGCAGTGTACTGTGGGCTGCCGTATAAGGTCCGATGGCTATTGTTTGTTTGGCAGGATGTCTCTCTCCCCTCAAGGCTATTGCTCTGGGAAGTCCCAGCAGGTAATGAATATATTAGCCCAACTCTGTGTCCCATGATGTATGAAAAAGAGAATAGGATTATTTGTCATACTTGCCTGTAAAATCCTTTTCTTTGAGTACATCATGGGACACAGAGGTCCCTCCCCTGTTTTTGGGGATTTAGTGCTTGCTACAAAACTGAAGTACTTCCTGTATGGGAGGGGTTTTATAGGGGATCACTTCCTGTCTAAAGACCTTTGGTCTATCAGTGTCCATTAACCTGGAGATGAAGTATAACCAGCAGGTAATGAATATTAGCCTAACGCTGTGCCCCCTGATGTACTCAAAGAAAAGGATTTTACTGGTAAGTATGAAAAATCCTATTTTTAAATTACTTTTCAGTCAGAGAAAAAGACAGTTCAGGGGGTGAAGTGTAGTTGATAAAAACAGTTGCTGAAGCAAGAACTAAACCTTCTCTTGTAGGATGAATGGATTGGACCAGGTCCTCCACATGATGGCGAGGTCCTGCAGGAGCTTGGCAGAGCAGTGTCCATGTACATCCAGCTCCCTATTGAGTCACACTGAGCTATACTAGGAAAGTGCATCTGGCAGCAATGTCTGCCATGTCTTATGCTCTCAACAAGAAAAATGTCTTGTTGCTGTAAGAGAGAAATTTCATTGTATTTATTGAGTATTGTAAAATGTTTGTATCATTTACTCCATCGCACCATTGAAGAACTTGGGCGTAACATAGCAGGTGGCAGTAGCAGAGGAGGGAAACCAATGTATTGTGGAAACCAGCGAGTGATGGCAGAGTGAAAAAGTGCAGATCTTTTGCATTTGTGGCCACACCTGAAGAGTATAAGTGCGATTCCCTTTCTTGCGAGTTCCACTAAGGTAATAGGGAGTTGTATGGTATCAGAAACGAGCACCTGCTGCCTCTCTCACATGGACCCTGTCTCTAGGTAAGTGTGCTCCAGAGTGGGTAAATTTGCTGTCTGTTTTTTATTTCTATATGTGACCCAAATGGGGAGATATTCCCTAATGTCTTAATTGTCCCTGTGATGCCCAAACAGTTAATAGTGGGTATGATTGTCACTGGAACAGGAAGGCTCGCACAACAATGAAATCTTTGTCAGAGGTTCTAACCATTCGTCGGGCTACTAAAATTGTTCTCCTGTTGGAGAAATTTCCCATCACATTCTGTCCTGGCAGCAAAGTTTACTGAATTATGGCATGAGCATATATGAGCTTAACAATGTACTAAAAAATGTTTTTAACACAAAAGTACTAAGCCAATGTGGACCTTTGTAATTTGTCTTTCACAGACTTCCAACTCCTTGCCATCCAGCAGCACCAGCTGAACACATTAAGGAACCTCTGGCCTACATGAGAAGGGCTCAGGTAGGTAGTATACACCTGATTGGGTAAACATGCATCTGTATTCATTTATATCAATCTTTTTCATTGTCGTATGCCTTCTTAATGTGACTTTTAATGCAAATATGTCTGGGTGTTGCAACTCCTCTATAACCTGTTCATATTATTAGGTTTTGTTGAGCGTGAGCAAAATAAGAATGACGGTCAACTTGTAATTATCTGCTAACGCACAGAAAACAATGCTTAATAATCAGGTAGAAAGTACAATTTGCTGCCCAATATGGCTGAGTTAAAGGACTCCATTACCTCACTGAGTGACCCTGGAGCTTTTCTTTTTGTGCCAATAATTTGCTTTATTTGATTGTTGCTGAGCAGACTTTCTTTTAATTTATTTTTCTTTCTAAAGGACCTCGGTTTTTATTACATTGCTTAAACTGATTAATAGCCAGTTAGAATAATTGTCACATTATTGTTTTAGTAGTAGTAGTAGTAGTAGTAGTAGTAGTGGTGGTATTGATTTAAAGAATGAATTAGTGAAAAAAATGTTTGCATTGCTGATATAAATTGACATCTAGAATGGGTTACACAATACGTTTTCACTGTTATAAGTTAGTGGCACATAATGTAACTTGTAAATGAAAGGATCCTGAGGGAAACTGAGTGACTATAAGTAGAAGACCTAAGTCTTGTCTGCAATGATGTTTCAGTGGTGGGAGAAAGATGGTTTAATAAATTCAGAAAGTATACCAGCGACAAAAGGCCAGACTTGAAAAAGAGAAGAGTATACTCAAATTGTTTATAACAATTTACAGTGCCTTGAAAAAGTATTCATACCCCTTTTGAAATTTTCCGCATTTTGTCATGTTACAACAAAAAACGTAAATGGATTTTATGTGAATGACCAACACAAAGTGGCATATAATAGTAAAGTAGAAGGGAAATTATAAATTGGTTTTAATTTTTTTTTACAAATAAATATGTAAAGTGTGGCGTGCATTTTTAGTCAGCCCCCCCAAGTCAATACTTTGTAGAACCACTTTTCCCTGCAATTACAGCTGCAAGTCTTTTTGGGGATGTCTCTACCAGCTTTGCACATCTAGACGGTGACATCTTTGCCAATCTTCTTTGAAAAATAGCTCAAGCTCTGTCAGATTGGATGGACAGTGTCTGTGAACAATTTTCATGTCTTGCCACAGATTCTCAATCGGATTTAGGAATATGCTTTGATCTAAACCATTCCATTGTAGCTCTGGCTGTATGTTTAGGGTCGTTGTCCTGCTGGAAGGTGAACCTCCGCCCCAGTCTCAAGTCTTTTGCAGACTCTAATAGGTTTTCTTCTAAGATTGTCCTGAATTTGGCTCTATCCATCTTCCCATCAACTCTGACCAGCTGCCACCACCATGTTTCACGGTGGTAATGGTGTGTTCAGGGTGATGTGCAGTGTTAGTTTTCTGCCACACAAAGCGTTTTGCTTTTAGGCCAAAAGTTCAATATTGGTCTCATCTGACCAGAGCACCTTCTTCCTTGGGTCCCCCACGTGGCTTCTCGCAAACTGCAAACAGGACTTTTTATGGCTTTCTTTCTACAATGGCTTTCTTCTTGCCACTCTTCCATAAAGGCCAGATTTGTGGAGTGCATGACTAATAGTTGTCCTGTGGACAGATTCTCCCACCTGAGCTGTGGATCTCTGCAGCTCCTCCAGAGTTACCATGGGCCTCTTGACTACTTCTCTGATTTAATGCTTTCCTTGCACGGCCTGTCATGGACAGCCATGTCTTGGTAGGTTTGCAGTTGTGCCATACTTTTTCCATTTTCGAATGATGGATTGAACAGTTCTCTTGGAAATATTCAAAGCTTGGGATATTTTTTTATAACCTAACCCTGCTTTAAACTTCTCTGCAATTTTATCCCTGATCTGTCTTGTATATTCCTTGGCCTTCATTATGCTGTTTGTTAATGAAGGTTCTCTAACAATCCTCCTGAGGGATTCACAGAACAGCTACATTTATACTGAGATTAAATTACACACAGGTTGACTCTATTTAGGTGACTTCTGAAAGCAATTGGTTTCACTAGATTTTTAGTTAGGGGTATTGGAGTAAAGGGTGCTGAATACAAATGCACGCCACACTTTTCAGATATTTATTTGTAAAAAAAAAAAATTAGTTTTCCTTCCACTTCACAATTACGTGCCACTTTGTGTTGGTCTATCATATAAAATCCCAATAAAATACATTTACGTTTTTTGTTGTAACATGACAAAATGTGGAAAATGTCAAGGGGGGTATGAATACTTTTTCAAGTCACTGTGTGTGTGTGTGTGTGTGTGTGTATATGTATGTATGTATGTATGTATATATATATGTGTGTTATATATATATATATATATATATATATATATATATATATATATATATATATATATTAGTCAGGGGTGTATAATGCACTGTGTAGGGGTAAGGAGAGGGCAAAATCCCCCCCCCCCCCATGAGCAATTCTCTCCCCCACTTGACCCTTTCACCAAAAAAATCCCACTCCCTCCTCCCAAAAAAAAAAAAAAAGCACTAATTTGCACACTTACCCCCCCCCCCCCCCCCCCAGGACAAATCTTCCCACGCAAATCTTATTCCCTCTTCCCCAGCACAAGTCCGCCTCCACCCTTCCCAAATCCTCAGTCCCAGCACATCCCCTTTCTTTCCCATCCTAGCACTTATCCCCAACCCCTGAGTTTCCCCTCACAGGACAAACCCCCCCCCCTTTTAGTCCCCCTTCCCAGCATAACATGTGCTGTGTACAGGAAAACATTGCAGCAGGAGGGGGAGGGGACTGGGTCAGTGCACTCTATTCGCTGTGCACTGTGTGTGTGTCAGAGGCAGCTGGTGGAGAGAGATGGCTGCTGTCTTACAAAGTTTGGCTTGCAACGTGTAGGACCTGGATTCTCCAGGACATGCATCAAATCCCGGGACAGTCCCGGTGGATCATTGACGGTTGGGAGGTATGGCTCTGTGGTCACAGCATACATATTTATTTTTTTAAATCAGCATTGTAATAAAAATACAAACAATAGTTATTTTTGGCAATCCAATATATCATCATTTTACTTAAATACTCCTTTCATGTTGTGAATTCTGCCTGTCTGCTGGTCATCTCTTTCCTCAACTTCCTGTCTTCCCTGCATTCCTCTGCTATTTACTTTCAATTTCTAATGACTACATATCCCATGGTACCTTGCTGCCTGCAAGTAGTGATTCCTGTACTAACTCTGCCTCCTGAAACTCTTCCTCTGAGTACTTCTGTAGCTCTGTGAAATGTATGACACAGTAGTGCCTACTGACAGTGCACAGTGAATATGTGTCACAGAATTCAAGGAGGTAAATGTGTGGAAATCTTCACAAACTTTAAGATTGTTCAGAATAATAAAAGTAGGCTAGAAATATATATATTTTTTGACCATGGATATTCTTTAATTTAAGTGAGTCTTTAAAAAAAAAAAAAAAAAAAAACACAAAGGCTCAAGTATCTTTTATCTTGATCTTTAAATCTAACCTGCCATCTGCTGATGTTCTCACCTTTACAAGCATCCTGGTAGCAGTGTTAATTTAGTTGGCTAAAACCGACTAAAACATTTTAGTCGACTAAAATACGACTAAAATACGGCTAAAACTAAAATGGTATTTTAGTCAAAAGAATAAAATGGGACTAAAACTAAAATGCCATTTTAGTCAATAGACTAAGACTAAAACTACATTTTAAAATTAACACTGGTCTGTAGTGCATGTTCATATCTCAATACCATAAATAACATATTAGATTTTTCACTCCAGCAGTATATAATGAGTTTGGAAATTGTAGAGAAATAATGCATTACAATTTAACTCTGCCCATTAGATTTTAGATGACTAAAATATACTGGAGCTTTTAGTCGACTAAAATCTCCTGGAGATTTAGTTGACTAAATAAAACTAAAACAATTACAGAAGACTAAAGACTAAAATAGGACTAAAACTAAATCGAAATTTGCTGCCTAAATTAACACTGCCTGGTAGCACACAGCAAGACACCTGATAAGAGTAAGGACCAACTAATGCAGGAAGGTTTTTATCTGCAGACTTTCAAAACCGTTTATCATTTCAGGCAAGCTGGGAGAAAAGAGTACTGAAAAGTTTGAACAGTATGTGCACAGAGTTCAGTATTCCCCTTGCACGTAAGGTAAGTTTCTTCATAAAGTTTTCTAACATGAAGTGTGTGTGTGTGTGTGTGTGTGTGTTTGTGTGTGTGCACAAACAAGGTTCATGAAGACATAGATGAGTGAGTTTGGGGTGAGGAACTTGACTGGCCTGCACAGAGTCCTGATCTCATCCCGATAGAGCACCTTTGGGATGAATTAGAGCAGAGACTGCGAGCCAGGCCTTCTCGTCCACATCAGTGCCTGACCTCACAAATGTGCTTCTGGAAGAATGGTCAAATATTCCAATAAACACACTCCTAAACCTTATGGACGGCCTTCCCAGAAGAGTTGAAGCTGTTATAGCTGCAAAGGGTGGGCCAACTCAATATTGAACCCTACAGACTAAGCATTGGATGCCATTAAAGTTCATGTGCGTGTAAAGGCAGGTGTTCCAATACTTTTGGTAATATAGTGTATATCTCGCCAGCAGCCACTTGTAAAAGCAAACAGTCTTTATTGGTTTCTCCCAAAACTCTTCAAACCTCCATCCTTGTATTCAGGGTTTGGAGGTTCTTCCCTCCCAAAACTCTTTGAACTCCTGGAATTCCAGGTCCTTGATGAGGACTTATTAACCCGGAGAATAGTGAAAGTCAGTCCTTTCTAGCCAGACTACCCTGAGTTCTCAGCTACGTCTATAAAACTGTCTTCTTTAAAGGAACCACAACTCAAATACTGGGGAAGTATACCTGCTATCCAGGACATATTGCCGGTGTCCTGTACTAATATATATATATATATATATATATATATATATATATATATATATATAATATTATTATGATTTATATCTATGGTATCAGTAATTATCTAATGTGACTTGCCATTCAAACATGATGCATATGTGCTTATCACCCACTCCCTGTCCTCTTCAGGAATGACATATTTCATTACTTTGATATCATACACTGCCCTAAGGTACTTGTCACCCTTGTGCCCTCTATTTCTGAACAATCAAGAGACAGAAATACATTTTAGTAGAGCTGTATAAATGTAATTGCAGCTTTTTGAACAAACATGTTATATTGTTAGACAAGCTTTTGAAATTAACGCATTTTATAGCGGTGTCTATTACTGTTTTGTTAATTTACAGTGTTGAAAATTAATTATTATTATTTGATTTCCTACAGATTTTGTACGTTTGCCCAATTACAAGGAAATGAAGGGTCTATAATTTTTATCATAGGTGTATTTTAAATGATAGAGACAGAATATCACAATATCAAAAATCCAGAAAAAGCACAGAAAACAAATGCTATAAATTAAGTTGCAGTTCAGTGAGTACAATAAGTATTTGATCCCCAGGCAAAACATGACTTAGCACTTGGTGGAGAAACCCTTGTTGGCAAGCACAGAGGTAAGATGTTTCTTGTAGATAGTGACCAGGTTTTCACACATCCCAGGAGGGATTTTGGTCCACTCTCTTTTTCTTTACAGATCTTCTCTAAATCGTTAAGATTTCTTCACTCTCTTTTGGCAACTCGAAGTTTCAGCTCCCTCCATAATTTTTCTATAGGAATAAGGTCTGGAGACTGACCTTATTCCATGACCTTAATGTGCTTCTTCTTGAGCCACTCCTCTGGCCGTATGCTTTTGGTCATTGTCATGTTTGGAAGACCTATCCACGACCCTTTTTCAGTGTTCTGGGATTTTCTGGTGAGATTTTACTATACATGGCTCTGTCCATTGGCCCTTCAATGCGAAAAAGTCGGCCTGTACCTTTAGCAGAGAAACAGCCCCAAAGAATATTGTATCCACCTCCGTGCTTGACTGTAGGGATGGTGTTCTTGGGGTCATAGTCAAAGATTTTTCTTCTTCCAAACATGGAGAATCGAGTTAATGCCAAAGAGCTCAATTTTGGTCTCATCTTACACAGCAGAGGGGTACTTGCCGTGTTTGGAGGAAGAAAAATGCTGAATATGACCCTAAGAACACAGTCCCTACAGTCAACAACGGAGGTGGAAACATTATGCTTTGGGGTTTCCCTGCTGAGGGTACAGACCGACTTTGCCGCATTGAGGGGCCAATGGATGGGGCCATGTATTGTAAAATCTAGTGTGAGAACTGTCCCTCAGCCAGAACTCCGAAGATGGGTCATGGATGGGTCTTTCAGCATGACAATGACCCAAAATATACCACCAAGGCAACAAAGCAGTTGCTCAAGAAGACGCGCATTAAGGTCATGGAGTAGCCTAGCCAGTCTCCAGACCTTAATCCTATAGAAAATTTATGGAGGGAGCTGAAACTTCGAGTTTGCCAAGCAACAGCCAAGAAACCTTCAGGATTTAAAGACGATCTGTAAAAAGAGTGGCCCAAAATCCCTCCTGGGATGTGTGCAAACCTGGTCACTAACTACAAGAAACATCTTACCTCTGTGCTTGCCAACAAGTGTTTCTACACCAAGTACTGTTTTGCTTGGGGATCAAATAATAATTTTACTCACTGCAACTCCATTCATAACATTTGCATCATATGTTTTTCTGGATTTTTGGTTGATATTATGTTTCTATAATTTAAAATACACCTATGATAAAAAATATAGACCCTTCATTTCTTTGTAGGTGGGCAAACGTACAAAATCTGCAGGGGATCAAACAATTATTTGACCCACTGTATGCGTGTACAGACATTTGAAGTGTATGTTGTATTAAATTAAAAATTTTTACTTTTGTCCTTTCTGTATTTTTTTTTTTCTCCTTCAAATATCCATTATTTCTCAGGTAGTCACTGGGCAATATAGGATTTATATATAAGGATAGGTGACTTTTGCTGTAATAAAATGCCATTTAGAAAAAAAGCACCGAAATGATGGTTGCTATCTTTATATGAGTGTAAGACACTGCTCCCCACTTTATCGCCTGCATTATAAATCATAGAAATTACCATTTATCCTATTATCAGATTTTAAATAAACTGGGCATTCATGGTCAGTAAGTCATTTAAGGCATTACAAAGAGTAAGGCCCCTTTCACACTGGGGTGGGAGCCGCGGCGACGGTAAAGCAGCGCTCTATTTAGCGCTGCTTTACCGTCGTTTTAGCCGCGATATTCGGCCGATCGTGGGGCGGTTTTACCCCCGCGAGCGGCCGAAAAAGGGTTAAAATCCCCCGCAAAGCGCCGCCGTAGCCGGTATTGCCGCAGTATCCCATTGAAATCAATGGGTAGGAGCGGTGAATACACCGCTCCTATACCGCTCCAAAGATGCTGCTAGCAGGACTTTTTTTACCGTCCTGCTAGCGCACCGCTCCAGTGTGAAAGCCCGCCCGGCTTTCACACTGGAGTGAATGAGCCCGGTTTTTTCAGGCGGTGTACAGGCGCTATTTTTAGCGCTGTACCGCCTGAAAACCGCCCCTTTAGAAAGGGGCCTAAAGATGATGTGCAGTTTAGAGAAAGCTATAGCAACTGGTCAGATTTTAATTTACTGTAGCCTGATTGCAGATGAGTTTTAATGGTTACTGCACGTTGCACGTTTCTGTTTGCTTTATTAAAAAAGCATGTATGGTCTATCATTCCTCTTTTGTAGTGAGCAAAATGTGCCATTGGGCCTAGTGGATATTTTAACCATCTGGGCAGCATAGTTCCTAAGTGGTTAGCACTCTAACTTTGCAGCACTGGGGTCCTGGGTTCTCTGCGGAGTTTGTGCTAATATACAGTATGATTCTGTGGATTTCCAGTGAGTGCTTTTAGTTTTTTCACACAATCTAGAAACGTGTTGTTAGGTTAAATTGTTTCAACTTCCAGTATGTTTATACACGTGTCTGTATACCTGCAGTAGATGTGTGGGACTGTAAGTTTCCTCGTGATTGGGCACTGATGTCTATTGTTATGCAATTGGTGGCCACTTTAAGTGAACTAGTGTAGAAACCTTAAAGGTTTACATGGTCAGCAAAAGACTCATGTATGCTCTGGCATTCAGATGATGCTATGTTGGTACTGAAGGGCTCATTGCATAGTAAGACAAATCATGCCATCAACACCCCATCCTAGCCCTTTAAACGGAACTAAACCCATTGATTTAATGGTTCCAAAAAAAGTTACATTCCTGGCATGCCAGGATTGCTGACTGTTCCATTGGCTTGTGTTCTCAACTGAACTGTCAAACCATCAAATGGCTGGTGTCATACCTGATCACATGTGTGTCACCATGGCAGTAGCAAATCAAACAGAAGCTAAGATAGCAACTTCCTTGGCTGAAAAGGATAGCAGGGTTTAGTTTGATTGAGAGATGTTCGAACGGAATGGTCAGCTGTTCAATGTGACAGAAGACCATAACTGCTTAAAATTGTTTTCATGGCTACTTGCCTTCTCACACTACAATCTAGCTGATCAGCCACTATGTTTAAAATAAAAAAATCTAATAGCCCCAATTCTGAAGTCACATGACAGGCCAGTGTCTTCTTTTTCCTGGACTGCCATGTGGAGGATCCTTCTGTGAGTATCCATGTTACTTGCTCATGACATGGATGCTTTCCATTGACTGTCAATCAGAGGATGTGTTCTCACAGGGTCCAGAAGAGCTCAAGCAGCATCATGAAATAATTTCATGAGGGGAGTCAACAATACCAGGTAGACTGCCTGGGCTACTGGAAAAGAGATTATAATGCACCATGTGACAATGGACCAAGTAAATAATGACTCAGCCTTGTGTTTTTTTTTTTTTTTATTGTAAATGCATCTGAGTGTATTAAGTAGCAGGGAATTGGGTGGTTTTGTTTCCTAATCCCAGCCACAATAAAAAGGTAATAAAAAAACCTTAGTTAGACTTACCCGTAATGGTATTTCTACGAGTCTTTCAGTACAGCACCTGGAGAGAGCGCAACACTGCAGTAATTTCTTTAACCACTTGCCGACCAGCCACTGTCATTTATACTGTGGCAGCTCGGCACGATCCCGCGAACCATCTTAGCTATACATTGGTCCCATTAAAAAATCGACAATTTTGAAGCAACATATATATTTTATAATTTTTTGCTGTAATAAATAGCCCCAATTTCTTTTTAAAAAAGCTAATTTCTTCCTTAGCTTAGGCCGATATGTATTCTTCTACATATTTTTGGTAATAAAAATCGCAAAAAGCGTATATTGATTGGTTTGCACAAACGTTATAGCGTCTACAAAATAGGGGATAGATTTATGGCATTTTAATTATTTAATTTTTTTACTAGTAATGGCAGCGATCTGCGATTTTTATCGAGACTGCGACATTATGGCGGACACATCAGACACTTTTGACACGTTTTTGGGTCAAATGACAATTATACAGCGATCAGTGCTATAAAAATGCACTGATTACTGTATAAATGTCACTGGCATGGAAGGGGTTAACACTAGGGGGAGATTAAGGGGTTAACTGTGTTCCCCATGTGTGCGTTCAACTGTGGGGGATGGGACTGACTATAGGAGTTGAGAGATCGTGGTTCCCAGCTCGTAGGAACTCACAATCTCTCCTCTCCTCACAGAACTGGGATGTGTGTGTTTACACACATGTCCCTGTTCTGCCTATCGTGCCCGCGATCGCATGTGGCCAGCGGTCACGAGTTTAGGGGCCCCCGCCATGCAGCGAGCGAGCCTGTTTTATCGCTTAACGGGACCAACGTATAGCTACGATGGTTCGCGGGATCGTGCCGACCTGCCACAGTATAATGACAGTGGCTGGTCGGCAAGTGGTTAAAGAAATGACTGCAGTGTTTTCTGGGAAGTGGGTGGAGTTGCGTTCTCTTCAGGTGCTGTACTGAAAGACTCGTAGAAATACCATTACCGGTAAGTCTAACTAAGGTTTTTTATTACCTTTTTTATTGTGGCTGGGATTAGGAAACAAAACCACCCAATTCCCTGCTACTTAATACACTCAGATGCATTTACAATAAAAAAAAACAAAAAACAACAAGGCTGAGTCATTATTTACTTGGTCCATTGTCACATGGTGCATTATAATCTCTTTTCCAGTAGCCCATGCAGTCTACCTGGTATTGTTGACTCCCCTCATGAAATGATTTCATGATGCTGCTTGAGCTCTTCGGGACCCTGTGAGGACACATCCTCTGATTGACAGTCAATGGAAATCATCCATGTCATGAGCAAGTAACATGGATACTCACAGAAGGATCCTCCACATGGCAGTCCAGGAAAAAGACATTGGCCTGTCATGTGACTTCAGAATTGGGGCTATTAGATTTTTTTTTTATTTTAAACATAGTGGCTGATCAGCTAGATTGTAGTGTGAGAAGGCAAGTAGCCTGGAAAACAATTTTAAGCAGTTATGGTCTTCTGTCACATTGAACAGCTGACCATTCCATTCTAACATCTCTCATTTAGAAGTTCTTTTAACCCACAGAATTGGAAATCACTTTTTCCCCAACAAACTAGATTATTGTAGTGAATAACTATCCCTGGAAGTCGGCAGTTTGAGATGTTGTAACCACCACGTCTGGCACCGATAATTTCCATGGTCAAAGTTATCTTGATTACACATCTTACCCATTTTATGGTTCAGTAGAACAGCAGCTGGGTTTCAGTCATGAATTTGTTGTTTACCTATTTACGGGATGAGTAGATGTACTTAATAATGTGGCCACTGTGTGTATGCATACTTTAATATGAATGACTAAACTGTAGGTTCCTGCACAACATGGTTGTAGATAGACAGACGGGTTTCTCACCACATACCCCATTAGAGTTGCATGCCTTTGGAACTGTCGCTATTGTCCTCACAAGGACAAAAGTGGCACATGTACTGTGAGGCATTGCAGTTACAGTCTTCCGATACTAGCGTATACTACTGCAGTTATTCCTACTTGGTCAGGTTGTTGTAATCCCCCGTGGAATCTTTTACATCTGTTTACCAGCCGTGAATTTCCATTTGTAAAATTCATTATCTTATATACGTGTGTTGACAACAACCTGTCTGAGAGGTAGATCAGGGAACAACTAATGACTGCAGAAAGACTCCTGTCTTTATCTCTATTGTGTGAATGTAACTAGTACATTTTTACAATGAATCTTCTTTCTTGGGAGATGTATTAATGGCTTGTGTTTTTCAGAGGCCAGCTGAAGAGCAAAAAGAGTTACTCAATAAATGGAATGAAATGGGAACAGATGAACCAGGTAAAGGTCAATTTTATATTTGCCTCTAATGCATCCTCTGTTTAAAGTGGCCCTAATATTGATGGAAGTGGTTTTGTGACTGTGGTTGGGACATTAATTGTAGTCTGTAATGGGACCAAGTTTGATATCTGTGATTAATATGTGCTTAGTGAAAGAAGACAAAACAAAGAGTTTAGTCAAAGCTGAAGTCCAGCCAGTGAAGTTTCCACACATAAAAAATAACCTCCAGCCACTTCTAGCTAATTGGTGCATAAATTAAAAATAAAACCCCAAATACTCTCTGAAGTTGGTGGTGTTAACCTCTAAAATCTCTATTTCTGATTTATCAATCACAAAATATGATATGGGTTAAATGAGAGTTCTATTGACCAGGAGGAAAGGCTTTGAATATAATAACATTTATTACAGGTAGTTAAAAGTCAAGCTAATACACAAATCTCTAGCTATGGTCTTGCATCAAGGCATAAACTGCTAGGTTGAAATAAAATATATATATGAAGGAATATAGATTATATTCCTTCAGACCGTGATCTACAAGCATGTTTAGTTACAAGTAGCAGGGCATACCTTCCCCTGCTACATGCCATCCTACCTGCTGGCTGGCTGGTTCCCTGGAAAGAGAGCGTTTGACTCCCCTTTCCTCTGAGAGTATCAAAAACCAGGCTGATGCCTCATTGGCTGGCTTAGCGTGAATTCTGATTGGTTACTTAGTCTAAGCCAGCCCCCTTACAGGCAACTCCCAGTGATGCAAAATATACTTGCATGGTCCCGGGGAGTTTAAGTATGAAACTTGGGGTGAGACTTACTTCATTATTTATCCCAGCATGGGGTCGTTTATAGTGAATAGGTGACAAACAATGTTAATTGGCTCCCATTGTCCTTCAAGTCTCGGCACCGCAATGTCTGCAGTTGACCAGAGCTTGGGAGGAGGGCTTTGCCCCGCTTTTATAGCTGTAAGCAAAAAGAGATATATTTATAATTACAATATTTCACAGATATTAATGGAAATTTCACATAACCGCATCAGGCAACAGTGGTCAAGTGATGAGATGGGTTCCGAGTCTTCTCTCACCCTCACAGCAAAGTGATGGGTCCTCCTTCAGGTGTCTACATCGCTGCCTAGTGACAAGGACACTTCTCATTTGTTGTGTATCAGTGGAGTGTTAACAGGTCCTTAAACGGCATCGGCAGGCATGATTTCATCATGACAGGGGGAGCGTCAAGGCAGGTTTTTGGTGGGCCTGCACAGTCATTTTGGATCAGCAGTCTCCACTAGCAGATGAGGCAAAGGATACATGAAGGTAGGTAAGTAGCTAATAACTTTGGACAGCTTTTGGAGGGTCATAGTCAGACAAATAAATAATATACTAAGAAAGTTAGACATTGTAATGCATTTATCTCAATTGATAGGAGGTTTTTATGTACAGTAGATTACATAGAACTGAAGTCTTGCATGAGCTTATGAAATATGCTTATTAGCATTTACTTTTGCATCTTCACTCTAATTCTGTTTAGTTTAGTTGATGTTTGGTTCTTTTTTTTTTTTTTTTTTCAGACTTATCCCTTTTTAGACCTGTCTATGCACCTAAGGACTTTCTTGAGGTATGTAAAAACCATAGCAAAAAATGTGTGAGCATTACTTGGAGGATTAGATATTTGGGCAAATGCCTTTCAAAGCTCTACCAATATAATATCCTTTGAAAACTCAATGCTGCTGGTACCTCACAACTTCCATGCTGGCAAAATATATACTCCCCTATGTAACCCAACATATTTTTGTGAATGTTTGAAAATAGGTACTGTGTTCTGCATATTGTGTTCCTGCCCAAAATCACAAAGACTCTGGATTCGAATATTTCACCTGATTAGAAATATACTCCATCAAAATGTACCTAAAATGCTTGAGAAGTTCTATTACACAAACCTATTTTCCCTCTCACCAAGAATGAACTCAAATGTCACCTTTTGTCTGTTTGCACTGCACTTGAAACTATGTGCAAGCATTAAAATGAAAGCTATCCTTTGTTTTATCGCCTGTTTAGCTTACAGTATATTCAATTCATTTTTTTTAAAGAAAAATCTAAGCATTTAGTCTCATGCAACTTCATTTGATGGCCAGGCAGTATTATATTGGGCTACATGCTCTCACCATTACCCTTCTAATTGGAAGCCATCTTTGTTGGTGGGACGGTACACAATATCATCTGGGAAAGAAATGTCGCTTAAAGTGGTTCTTCAGTCCTCTATTAAAAAAAATAACAGTCAGCAGCTACAAAAACTGTAGCTGCTAATTTTTAATAATTAGACACATGTCCTAGTATCCAGTGGTGTCTCACGTGGCTGGTTTCTTCACCGGCTTCGGTCCCCAGCACCGGCATACTAACACTCGGCAGCTGGCTGTGACTGCTTGCGGCTTCAAAGCTGGCTGCTCACTGCGAATGCGCATCTGATTGGTCCTGCAGCTTTCTGGGACCTGTGATATGTCCCAGAAGGCTGTGGAGGGGCGCAAACTTCCGCTCAGATTGCTGCGGCAATCTGACCAGAAGTGGGGGAGCAGGAACCTGTCAAAAACAGGTACCTGCTCCCCCCCAAAAAAATTGATGTTCTCAATCTGAAAGAGGAGAGGTGAAGCAGGAGGAAGAGCGTAACTTCCACTTTTGGGTGAAGTTCCACTTTAACAGGAGCCTTATTATTGAATGTGTGAATTTTCTCAGTATGAGAATTTTGGTATTCATGTGTTTTTTTTTTTTTTTTTTTTTTTAAATATGGATATGATAAAAATTACTGTTGGTATGATTTAAAAAAAGGTGTTAATGGTACCTTGTCCCAGCTAGAATTTCCAAATTTGTACCGAATTATCCATCACACTGTTTCCGTGGTTGCAGTGAACTTGGCACCCACCTCCATGTTTGGTGGTCTTGCCAAATAGCTCAACAATTTTGGGCAGTTATTTTCCAAATGATCTCCACAATACTTCATGAAACAGTACTCCCTGACCCTGCCCTGGCCCTATTAAACCATATCCAGGGAGAATACACCAGAAGTCAGATCAGTCTTCTCCTTCAGTTGACCACTGCAGCCAAACAAACCATCGCTAAGGCCTGGAAAACCCCGAAACTGCACATCACAGAAATGAAAAACAGAGTAACCCAAGCCATGATCCACAGTAAAATTTGAGGCGACAATTCTAGACCGGGTCCCCAGACACACTAAAATATTGACCCCTTGGGTAGACAACTTTCTGCCCCCTGACTTTGACCACAATCTCCTTACCCCATGATTTTGATTTACCCCCTCCGTCACATGCGGTGGTCCCCCCGACCGCACCGCAGCCTCGCCGACACTGACCCCCCCCCCTCCCTTCCCCTTCCTCTCCTCTCCACTCTCTCCTTACGGTCCTTCCCAGCTACTTCCCCCCCTCCCCGCAAATCCTACCTGAACCTCTGTTCTCTTACCTCTCCAACAAGATCAAGCCTCTATGGCTATGTTTCAACTTAGTGGATCCCCTAGTGCATGTTCTAAACGACTGATAAGATTCCTGTAATAGCCCTAGGAACCCCCCTTGCTGATATACACTGAACCTAACGTGATAATATGTCATCATATATCCATCAGCAACCAATAGTAGCTCTTATGTTACCTTTTCTGATGTTTTGCAATGGTTAAATTTTGTTTGTACCGTGAATGATGTTTATTCACCAACTATGACTACTTCTTGTACATTATACTTTGTTCTAATAAAAATCTTTGAAAGAAAAAAGGTGTTAATCCTTGGTTTGTTGGGGGTTTTCTGTACATGCTTTCCCTACTGTAATATATAACCATAGTGCCAGTACATATCCACCTGACTATTATACTTGTTCAACTCCCTCCTCCGAGTAGTTATATTGTTGGCTTTAGGTCAGCCTTATGTGTACTGATAGCATCATCTTGTAAAAATCTGAAATTCAAAATACTTGGGCACACACACTTATGGCCAGATCTAACAGATCTGGAAATTGATTACTGAGTAAAACTTCTAGGCAGTGCACAGCAGTGGTTGTAGGGTCATTGTGTATTTTGTCAGATGGCAGTCATCACACAAGTGGAATTTCTATACCACTTAGCAGATTTATACTCACATTTTACCACATGGCTGCAGTAACAATTTTGCTGAAAATCGAGTAATAGACTGGCTGAAATGATGCTTCAGGCTCTCTTCATTGCTGGCCACATATCAAATCTTTTGCTTGGTTACATGATCTCAACACCTTTAACCACTTAAAGACCAGGCCTAGTCTGACACTTCTCTCCTACATGTAAAAATCTGTATTTTTTGCTGGAAAATTACTTGGAACCCCAAACATTATAATTTTTTTTTACACAGAGGCCCTAGCAAATTGTGGGTTTTGCAATTTTTTTTTATGTCACACGGTATTTGCACAATTGTTTCTGGAAAAAATACACTTTAATTTGAATGCAAAAAAAACACAATATAATACCCTTGTTTCCAGATCTCTCCTCTGCCCTTAAAAAGCATCTGTTCAAACCAAGATTAGTTTGAACAGATGCTTTCTCAATCCAAAAATGGATTGTTTACATTCTGCCCAAACCGGACGTGACAAAATACTAGTCGCTTCCAGTCTCTTGGACCATAGAGATGATTGGGGATGTTCTGGTCCCTCATCAGCTGTATAGTAAACCAATGAAACCTCTGGCTTCAGTACCGGCTCCTCTGTGAGACGGGAGAGTCTGGAGAGGCATCAGGGGTGGCTGGAGGAGGGGGACCCCTCCCTCTTCCTGCAAAAGCGGTAATTACCAGCTAGGATTGCTTTTACAACAAAGAGCATCACCAGCTCTAAGTAAAATAATATCAGGGTCATGACTGCAGCTGCAGCCATGGCCCCAGTACAACCACTCGCATAACCACGGGTACGTAGTTTGGCAGCAAGGGGTTAAGTTACTTCCTATCTATATGCACTTGGTCCAGCATTAGCTGCACATTATTTCTTTGAAATTACAAAGTTTGTGCACTGTGTGTTAGCACATCTGCTTGTAGTGTCCACCAAGGATGCATGTGGCAGGGTGGCAACACAGGAGCACAACTGTGAGACAGTTGTCATCCCAAAACAAGAAGTGCCTGCACTTACGGACCTCCATGGCAGAATTTGCTGATATTATTTTAATAAAAGATGCAGACTTAAAAGAATTGAAAGCAACTTTTGAAATTATATCAACATGTTTAAAGCTTATGTGAGATCTAAATGATTTAATTTAACATTTGAGTATAGGTATACTTTGAATTTGTATGTCATGGTCTGTATATCATTAGTCTGTGATATTAAAAAGACAATTTCTTCTGCCCCATGCAGGTGGTAACCGTGTCCCTGAAAAGGGCTCCTTCCAACTCCATTATACTTACCATTCTTGCATACCCTCTCCACTCCTCTCTCTGTTGCAACAGGCACTGAAATCAGTGCTGTCAGTGGGATCCTCACTTCCTTAGTCATGTGACAATGCTCAGGTCTAGCGATAATCTGCTAGGCCTGAGTCCTGTCGAAGGACAAGGGGTCATTTGCTCCCCCATGCCTGAAAGCAACAGGTAGTGTTACCAGCTGTGGCAGGAGAAGTGGTGATGGGCAGGTGACAGGCAAGGGAAAGTGTCTTTTTAAGGTTTGTGTATTGTTGTGAAGGTTCTCAGTAATTCCTCATGATATATTTAAAATTGGAATGTCCATCTTCCCAGTTCGATAATTCATTTTCTTTACATCTCCCTTGTAGGTGCTTATTAATCTTCGTAATCCTAACTATGACACTGACCAGACAAGTTTTAGGGCTCAACTGGGCCTGATTCAGGTGCCATTAAAAATTAAAGATATTCCGGAACTGGTAAGTCGTAATGAAAATGAGTCTTCCTTCTGCTTTATGTAAGAAATTGTCCCTAATACAGTCCATGTGCAGCACAAAGCTACAGCTTGCATACAGTATGAGTGGAAGGCCACAGTTTACTTATTTCTCACAACAAGGTTTATACACCAGGGTCATAGCCAAGATGTCACCTTAAAGTATTCCTACCCCTTGAAATTTTCCACATTTTGTCATGTTGTAACCAAAAACGTAAATGTATTTTATTGGGATTTTATGTGATAGACCAACACAAAGTGGCAAATAATTGTGAAGTGGAAGGAAAATGATTAAATAATTTTCAATATTTTTTACAAATAAATATCTGGAAAGTGTGGTATGTATTTTTATTTAGCCCCCCCCCCCCGAGTCAATACTTTGTAGAACCACCTTTCACTGCAATTACAGCTGCAAGTCTTTTCGGGGATGTCTCTACCAGCTTTGCACATCTAGAGTGGAATTTTTGCCCATTCATCTTTGCAAAACAGCTCAAGCTCTGTCAGATTGGGTGGAGAGCGTCTGTGAACAGCAATTTTCAAGTCTTGCTACAGATTCTCAATTGGATTTAGGTCTGGACTTTGACTGGGCCATTCTAACACATGATTATGCTTTGAGCTAAACCATTCCATTGTAGCTCTGGCTGTATGTTTAGGGTCGTTGTCCTGCTGGAAGATGAACCTCCGCCCCAGTCTCAAGACTTTTTCAAACCCTCTAACAGGTTTTATTCTAAGATTGCCCTGTATTTGGCTCCATCCTGCCATAAACTCTGACCAGCTTCCCTGTCCCTGCTGAAAAAAAGCATCCCCACAACGTGATGCTGCCACCACCATGTTAAACATCGGGTGATGTGCAGTGTTAGTTTTCCACCATACATAGCGTTTTGCTTTTAGGCCAAAAAGTTTAATCTTCTCATCCACAAAACACTTTAAGCTGTCATTGATGTTAAAGGGGGCAATATACGGTATTAAGAACTGGGGTATGTAAACTTTTAATCGGGGTCATTTGGGTAGTTTCTGTTGTCATATTATGATTTAAAAAGAGTAGACACAGTTGATTGATGATAAATGGCTTCAGCCAAACACTAACCATGAGTGAAAGAAAAGTTTTTGTGTTATCATTCATATTCTCTGAAAAATGGCCAAGAAATCATAAATGTTGCCAGGGTATGTAAACTTATGAGCACAACTGTATACACTTTGAATGTATAATAGTAATAAGAATTGTAAATAGTGACTGGTTTGTTATGCAAAGCACAATATTTAAAGTCACACTAAACCCTAACCCCAAAATAAAATACATGCAATATGTTTAAATATAAGTAGAATGAACCTTCTAACACTCTTCCTTTTTGTTTAATCTCTGCAAGCTTTTTGCTGCTGTTCTCAGGCTTCCTGTTCTAGGGTGGCTATGTTCGTTCTCCTTGCCCCCCTTATGTATATGAATTTAGCTACTCTATTCCAAAATGGACTACATTTGGGCAGACTAATTCACGCTATGGGAATTGTAGTACGCATAGAGCAGAGCATGTTGTAACCAGAAATAATGAATAATGGCACTGCTCACTGTACACCAGTAGCTGTGAGGTTCATCAATGCAGGATAGGGGGCATGCACAGGACAAAAAAAGCCCCAAAACAATGGTATTAGACTAAAAAAAAAATACAAAATTGTATAATTGATATTTTATTTTAAAAAAAAAACTATTTTAGTGTCCCTTTTATATGTGAATGTACAGTATGTTAAGTTCTGAATAAGTTGTCAGCACTATATAAATACCAGGGATAGAAAAATAGTAAACTGTTGTGTTAGATGAATTAAAAGACTGTATATTACCCAGGTAAAATGTTATGTGTTTTCTCTTTTACATCTAGAGAGAATTATTTGGGGAACTTAATTTAAACACAGGTCAGCTAGGAGTGGATGACTCTACGCCGGTCCCACCAGGTAGGTCCCTTGCCTCTGATTTTCAATGATAAATCTCTTAGATCTTTTCAAATTGTCACATTTGGTGCCCAGGAATACAGACGCACAGGTTGCAAATTCACTGTTAACCTTTTGCAGAGATTTCTCTGAATGAGGGGCAACCTGATTTGTGACCAATTGTGCCACTAATTTGCTTGATGGCTCCTAGAATATTATAACACCTAGAAAGTACCAGCAACACAGGAGTTGTAGCATTGTGTTATGTTAAAAATCAAGCAGCATATTGCTTTCATGAGCCATCAACCACCCCCATTAATTTCAATAGTAATGCTCCCTTAACTTCACTTTTTACATTTTACAGGGTGTTAGTAAAGCATTTATAAAGTGTTAACGTGGTGCTGAGGGAGGAGCAGTGGAGGTTCCTGTATCCCAGAATGCACTGGGAAATAATATAGAACTAGGACAGAGTAGCTCCAGCCCCTTCCTGTTTGTACAGGAAGTGGCAGGCAAAATCATCAAGCCTGCCAGAAATACTGACAGCGCCAGGAAGGAGCAAAGGTATTGAGCATTATTGCCTGTGGCAAAGCTTTTTGTGTCCGCAAAGTAAAGGTGCCAGCAATACCATTGCCAGCCTGTTTTTTTTTTTTTTCTGCTGGGTGATTCTTTCCATGATCATCTTGAGCTGCATAAATCCAAATGTCAAAGAAATCAAAGTGTACAAATCCATCTTGCACAGAAATGCCTACTATCACACCACAACCTAACTACGCCTCAAAGCAGATCATTTTCTCTACAACACCTTCCCTGTAAGCACTTCCCATTAGAAAAAATACACTTTCATGGGCATTTAACAATCATTCTTGATTGATTCTTGCAAGTAAGCAGTTACTTCCCGTTTAGATGAAGTGAAAAACCTTGCAGGAAACAGGAAAAGAAAGTATTGAAATCCATTGAGGGGCACCGGTCCCACCCCTATGTTTTTTTTTTTCTTGCCCTTGGTACTGCTATTTTACAAAACTGAGGCATGCTGGGTAGAGGAGGGGCGATATGGGAGGTGGCTTATAATTTTTCTTTTTGCCGGTGTCCCAACCTCCTGTAGGCTGTGGTATAACTCAACTGTTCCTGAATTCCTGTGTCCTTCAATGGACTTTAAGTAAAAGATTTTATGGAAAGTACAAAAATCCTTTTATTTTAATTTTTTTAATGCAAACTGTATAAGTATTTGAATCTGACTTATCAGCCTCTTGCAATCCTGTACAATGGAGCACTGATTGGCTCCTTGTGCTGCTTCTCCCTTTTCCAATCAGTTGCTACATTACGCATGTGCTAACATAAAGCATGCTAATAGGAAGAGAGATGAGACAGATGAGCTTATTAGTCTGCTAGTTCTCCTTTCACTGACCACTCAGAGAACTGGGGAGGGACAAGACCTGTGAATGTTACTTAACTGGCAGACAGGGCTCTGCTGTGTGTAAGAGCTGTGAAAGTTTTTTGGACTGGGTGACTACAAATACAAATCCTATGACAGATAAAAGAGTTATCATATATTTATACTATCTGTAGTTAGCGGTTTGTCTGAAGTTCAGTTTGAAAATGTAATTACAAGGAATACAGACGCACAGGTTGCAAATTCACTGTTAACCTTTTGCAGAGACTTCTCTGAATGAGGGGAGGAGCAGTGGAGGTGTCCTGTATACCAAGAAAAATGTACATGGGAAATAGTATAGAAAAAAAAGGATTTATAGTAGCTCCAGCCCCTTCCTGTTTGTACAGGAAGTGGCAAGCAAAATCATCAAGCCTGCCAGAAATACTGACAGCGCCAGGAAGGAGCAGAGGTATTGAGCATTATTGCCTGTGGCAAAGCTTTTTGTGTCAGCAAAGTAAAGGTGCCAGCAAGAGTCAGTGCCAGCAATACCATTGCCAGCCTGTATTTTTCTGCTGGGCGATTCTTTCCATGATCATCTTGAGCTGCACATAGCCAAGTGTCAAAGAAATCAAAGTATACAAATCCATCTTGCACAGAAATGCCTGCTATCACACCACAACCTAACTATGCCTCAAAGCACATTTTCTCTACAACACTTTCCCTTTAAGCACTTTCCATTAGAAAAACTACACTTTCATGGGCATTTAACAATCATTCTTGATTGATTCTTGCAAGTAAGCAGTTACCTCCCGTTTAGATGAAGTGAAAATGCAGTAAGTATTTTGTAAATTGCCACTTCTGTATGTTTATGCAACACTGGTTGTAGTGTGATGTCTCTGTCTTCCATATCTAGCTGAAATGATGCTGATCACCACAAGAGTTAAAAAAAATTGTGGCTTTCTGCAGAACCTTGTGTATTCAGAGTATATATCCATCACAGAACACTTTTTTTTATTTTTTTCTTAGTTTTGGATGATGTAAGAATGTTTGTTTTTTTTTTTGTTTTTTTTTTATACATGTATTGTGTGAGGAAAGGTTAGAATCCTTGTTGGGTTTACTGCAGTACAGGGCTCAATTAAAGAGATTTTCCCCCGCACGCTGTCCTAGTTGACTGTGGTTTAACTAGACACGGATAAAGACATAGGCATGAAAAGCTGGCAGACACTTTAGCCTTCCCAAATATGACCAAAAATAACGTTTTTATCTCTGGTAAAAACATCACCAGGACAGTTAGTGAGCAGAGCATCCGTTAGCAGGAAAAATAAAACAGTTTCTAAGGCTTACTCTTTCTATCCAAAATGTAAAAAAAAAACATTCAGAGAAATTCAGAAACATCTGGGTTATATCACTACCTACAAGTGGTTGGGACACTGGCAAAAAGAAAAATTCTAGGCCAGCCCATGTATAGTCTGTCCTTTCCGCAGCATGCCTCAATTTATGCTAGTGTCCTAGGAGGTTGGATGCCTGTTCGTTGAGCTTTGCAGAAAAGTCAATTTATTTTTTATTTTTTTGTTTTGCTAGCCTTTCTTGGTTTGAAGTGACTGGAGTTAAGATTCTTTGCTACACTGCTGCTTGAGCTAGTTTCTGATCCACAGCCTTTTGAGTATGTTTCTCGAGAGCCCTTCATCAGTGATATTCTTAGCAGTATCTAAATTTCTGCCCCTTGCTCCACAATAATGTATACTTTAGACTAGAGCAGGTCAGAAAAATTCTAAGAACCACGTTCTGTGATTAAAGTTAGGCAGGACCTGCTTCTGCAGACTTTATTTGTCAGTCCCCACAGACGCCTCAAGATGGGTAGATTTACAGTCTCCTGGTGTTCTCTTGCATCAGTTTAGGTTTTTCATATACTTTGCCTCTTCTGCACCCTACCACCTTTTTTAGTCAGGTTGAATTTGGGATTGGTACCCTTGAGTCCTTTGCCTGTCACAGGGGTGACTTTGCTGTCCTCTTGGGATAATACGTGGTGGTGCTTTCTCACATTCCTGAATATCTTGCTTGCAAAATTTAGTTTCCAGGCCAGGCATCCTGATTCCTATTATAGAAATTTTCTTTCCCAAAACATAAGAATTGGGGGTGTAAGGCCTGGCCTTTCCACATGTAGAATGTCCGGTCTTCCCTTGAGGGTTTTGTCCAAGGTAGCTCCTGAGGACTTGTCCTAGTGTTTTTTTTTTTTTGTGTTGGCCGTATCATGTTGTTCTGTGTATTTTTTATCAGGTATTTATGTTGTTCCACCTGCTTTTGGTTTCACAGCCTCTTGCTGGTGAGGCTTGGTGTTCCTTGTAATGGAGTCATTCTTCTTGGCAGTGATTTAATTTTGTCCTACTATTGAGCATCAGGTTGATCCTCTGTGGCCTTCCTTTGGTCATTGGCAGTTTCCCTGTCCTGCAAAGGGGTTTGTTCACATCTTGCTGAGATTCGGTATTGGTCCTTCAGGTAGTTCTGAATTGCAGACAGCTTACAGTTCTATTTTATGGACCTGTTGTGGCTGTTGCACACCCACAGTTGGACTGTTTTTGGGTATCATAATGGCTTTTAAATTCACGTGTTCCTCAATAGATAACAAACGGGAAAAGAAAGTTTTGAAATCCATTGAGGGGCACCGGTCCCATCCCTGTTTTTTTTTTTTTTTTTTTCTTGCCCTTGGTACTGCTATTTTACAAAACCTGAGGCATGCTGGGTAGAGGAGGGGCGATATGGGAAGTTCAGTTTGAAAATGTAATTACAAGTGTGAAAGTGTTTTGTTGATCCAAAGCTCCTCAGGGTTTTCCTTTTTATATCTATTAAGCCAAGAAGGTTTCCTTTGTACAAATGTAATCAAAAAGATTCAGCAGTAAATTTGGTGACATGTTGGTTTAATTCTTGATTACAGTTGAGATATACAGAATGTAATGAGAGACCCAAAAGTAATTCAATTTTTATTGCTTTTGATTTTAAGAATTGTTTGAACATGAACACTTCCGCATTGGAAAGAAAAGTAAGTAATGTTCATTGCTTTGTCCTTTGTCTTGTAGAATTGTCTCCTGGGTATTTTGCTACATTTATTTGCAAAGTTTTATATATAAACTGCTGCTTCTAATATCTGTAATAAGAAATCAGCAAATGAAATGAAAGACATAAAGCACACTACTGACAATTGAAGGATCAGCAGAGAGCCATCAAATTATGCTCTCTCTTGGAGTTAATGCATATGTCCTGGGGTGAAACTTCATTTATTTTGCAGTCTGCAAAGTTTTCCGTTAATCTTTTAATTGCTGTTCTTATTACCAGTCATATTATGTCTTCATGTATTAATGGAATATTGTCACATCTTAGAAAGTTTGACCTTTTTTAACACCGCATGTCATCTCTAGTGATGACATCTCCTTTATGACAGCTGTTGGTGGGGAGGGAGATTGTACAATTGTACTGTTTTTATTTTTAATTATGATTCCCAATAATAAAGCACAATTAAAGCCTATAATATTAAAAGTCCATTGACTGACCAAATATATCAGCCTATATGATCTAGTTTATCAAGGGCAAATACTGAGCCACTGAACATGGACAAGTTTGCAGATCTGTCTTTTCTGAGCTGCAGACTTTTTAATGGTTAGTGACTTAGAAGGTATTAAGACTGGTGGGTCAGCACAATAGTCATTCAATTTGCATTTTCAGGAGAATATAAGCAATGGCAGCACCCATATTAAAGTCATAATGGGTTCCCTGTTATTAAAATTCTTAAATGTGTTCAGACAGTACCTGACGCTGCCTTGCTTTCAAGATCCTTCTGTAATCATCTACACATCAGCATCCAGACTAGGAGAGAAAGCTAGTCTGGCTTTTTTGCTTTGCACAGGGCTTTGAATCTAACAAATGGAGTCTTCTAATTGAATAAAAGATTGCAGAGATGACCTCATAAGAGAGCTGCTGGTCTCTCATAATCAAGTCATAGGCTTGATCAAGCTGCATTGCTTTGACTGCATTGGTGAAAAGTAAAAGGACCTTTTATAGCAGTGGACATCAACCCGTCCTCAGGGCCCACTAACTGGCCAGGTTTGCAAGATAACTGAAATACATCATAGGTGATCTAATTTGCTGCTCAGTGATTGCAGTATTCTAGTCTACATCTCCCCAAGGTAATACATAAAACCTGGCCTGTTAGTGGGCCATGAGGACGGGGTTGATGACCACTGTTTTATAATGTCTGGCAGGAAGGTTTCAGTTAGAAAACTAGCTGGACAAAATCCCACATTTTTGACAGGTAAGACATACACTAAATTGTCAAAAGCATTGGGACACCTGCCTGTACATGAACTTTAATGGCATCCTAGTCTTAATCCGTAGGGTTCAATATTAAGTTGGCCAAGCCTTTGCAGCTATAACAGCTTCAACTCTTTTGTAAAGGCTGTCCACAAGGTTTAGGAGTGTGTCCAAGGGAATGTTTGACCATTCTTCCAGAAGAGCACTTGTGAGGTCAGGCACTGATGTTGGGCAAGAAGGCCTGGCTCACAGTCTCCTCTCTAATTCATCCCAAAGGTGTTCTATCGGGTTGAGGTCAGGACTCAGGCAGGCCAGTCAAGTTCCTCCACCCCAAACTCGCTCATGTATGTCATTATGGACCTTGCTTTGTGCACTGGTCCAAATCATTTGGTGGAGGGGGGATTATGGTGTGGGGTTGTTTTTCAGGTGTTGGGCTTGGCCAAGGGAACACTCAAGGTGTTAGCATACCAAGACATTTTGGTCAATTTTATGCTCCTTTGTAGGAACAGTTTGGGGATGGCCCCTTCCTGTTCCAACATGACTGCGCACCAGTGCCAAATGGTCAAACATTCCCATACACACTCCTAAACCTTGTGGACAGCCTTCCCAGAAGAGTTGAAGCTGTTATAGCTGCAAAGGGTGGGCCAACTCTATATTGAACCCTACGGACGAAGACTGTGATGCTAGTAAAGTTCATGTGCATGTTAAGGCAGGTGTCCCAATACTTATGAAAATATAGTGTATATGCATTTCTCACGTGTGGTAAGCTTATACTTTACAAATGTATTGCTAGAACTTGGGAAAGCAGTGTGTATGTATTGCACATTGCATATGGGACCGATGTTGGATCTGTTATCCTAAAACCTATAATCCAGGCCATGAAAAAAGAAAAGGTACACAATTACATTGTTTTGTTTCTCTCAATTCTAGTCCTAGAAGAAAATGACAGTGCTGCCGCTCAGCAGTATGTGCGCCAAGGATGCCCAACAGCTCACCGTGGTGAATTATGGGCACTCATCCTCAATGTCTCAGACCAAACAGAGGTAAGACAGAAATCATCCAGTCTGTTACAGGGATGAATGAAATTGAAAGGGGCTTCATCTGCAAAGATTGCTTTTGGAGTTGATTTATAACAAAGGGCTATTTGTTCCCAGTTATTCTCCACACCATGGCCCATTCATAAATGCAGCAGAGAAAACTTTGACAGGTCGCGTGACTAGGCTCTCCCCCTTTATTTTTCCCATAAACTGTTTATTGTAGTCACTTCACAAGTCATAGATTATAGAAGAACGTATACAGGATATATGTCCAGCAGTACAAGTACCGTATATACTCGAGTATAAGCCGAGTTTTTCAGCACATTTTTTTGTCGGGGCCACTTGGGTTTAGGAATCCCAAATTTGGTGTGCCAACCCAGTGGACCTAGCACTATAACATATCAAAAGATGGGGTTCCTATCACTAAGTGGCCCCGAGATACGGGGCCCCAAAATCGGTTCGGAAAATGTCATTCTCTGCTGCAGAAAAGTGCTTGACATTTTCTGACCCGAATTTGGGGCCCCATATCTCGGGGACACTTGGTGCTAGGAACCCCAAATGTTGTATTCCAACCCAGTGGAATTAGCACTACAACATATCCAAAGATGGGGTTCCTAGCACTAAGTGACCCCGAGATACAGAGCCCCAAATCGGTCAACTGTGTCCATCTGCATGGGCACAGTGAGGCTGCAAATGGGCATCGTTGACCCTCTTTTCCACTTACAGTAGCTGCGCATTTCTCACCCTAGGCTTATACTCGAGTCAATAAGTTTTCCCAGTTGTTTGTGGTAAAATTAGGTGCCTCGGCTTATATTCGGGTCGGCCTATACTCGAGTATATACGGTACAAATGGTAAACTATAGCAGAAAGGGAGGCATGTCCTGTACAAAGCTGTGAAGTCATTTAACACATGAAAACAGAACATCAAACTACAAAAGATCTAGGTTCAATACAGGATTATACTGCCTTCCAAAAGGTTCCCCAAACCTGCAAAAAGCTACTACCCTTATTCTCCCCCCCTCATCAAACTGGATGTTGTTCTGAAGACCCCTTATGCCCCCATCGGGGCCTCGGGTATCACCTCACAGCTATAATACCCAGCTGCCTAAGGTATAGTGATAATTATAAGGGAGGAAAAGAGGACCATAGAACACACCTGTCCCCACCAGGGGCATGGACCCTCCAAAGGGGGGGTATTAAGGCAATATGAGAAGGAACCCACCTAAACAAATTAAAATGTTTTTCAGCAGGGGTGTCCAACCTTTTGACCTTCCTGGGTCACATTGGAAAAAGAGGAATTTTCTTGGGCCACCTATAAAATACAATAACAATAAGAATAGCTAATGAGCAGAAAAAGTTGGGCAGTTCACAAGTAAATGATCACTGATATAGATAATGTACCTATCTGTGTAATGAAACTTCATTTTTTTTTTTTTATTCTAAAAGTAAAAGACGGCAACAAAAAACTAGTGCGATATCTGGTTCGATGGATGTAGTAGCAATGCTCAATGACTTTTCAAGGTGTTCATCAGATATTTTGGGTCTAACTTTGCCCTTTGTGTGCTTCATCATTAATAGTTGCTCATAAACGTAGGTGCTGTGGTAAACTGATGACATGAAAAAGGCGTAATTGTGAAGAGTGTTAGATTTTTCTGTGGGAAGATAAAACGTATAAAAGTCCAGTAAAGAGACACTGCCATTTTTTTCTTTGGCCTCACGTGTTCACTAAGTGTAAATGCATTTTTACAAAAAATTACCCCAAAAAATCAAAATTTTTAGGTAGTTTTACGGTTCTATATTGGGCCTCATTCATAGCTATCTTGAGCCACATGCAGCACTATCTCGCCCACAAATTGTGTCCTATTCTGGACAATACAATAGATCTCTTTACGGTCAACACAGAGGACAAGGGGGCACTCTTTACGTCTAGAGGAAAAGAGATTTCACCTCCAAATACGGAAAGGTTTCTTCACAGTAAGAGCTGTGAAAATGTGGAATAGACTCCCTCCAGAGGTGGTTCTGGCTAACTCAGTAGATTGCTTTAAGAAAGGCCTGGATACTTTCCTAAATGTACATAATATAACTGGGTACTAACATTTATAAATTCTAAAATAAGTGTCTACCGGCGCAAATTAAAATAATATTATAATCCAACCATCCAAATTTGTGAAGATGTGTGAATTTGTGTGGTGTGCTGCAGTCAAATAAGGTTCTACTAAAATTAAAACCTGTAAAAAAAGTATGAGAAAAAAAATATAAAAAAATATATATATATGTGTTGACTGCGCTCCCTTGTATTATGTGTTTTTAAAGTGCTTCAAGCAAAATATGCATTTAAATATACCACAATAAATTTATAAGTTTGTATACATTAGTGATAATAGAAGTAATAATAATAATGAATAAAAATCAATATTTTCTTCTGCTGTTCACCCGTGACTTGCAATATTAATTATTGCGTGCCAAAAAAACAAAATTAATTTAGGCAAAACAAACCAAACGAAACCAAAAAACAATAAATGTCCGTAGTAATGTCTGCTGGTGCTGAGAAAGCAATCTTCAGCATAAAAGTGTTTCAATCTTCCTAATTCCTGTGTCCGTGCTTCCTTTATCCACCTCTATAGTGACGATACCACCACCACCACCACCATAAGAATTGGCCACTCACCAGATGTTAATATAATGAATGCCTTTGGTTCATTAGTAGGGATAACCACTCCACTCCTCTCAGGTCTATGCTGTTTCCAATATACAGATTTACCAATGTCCAACCTCATAAAAAATGAACAACGATCATTGCGCAGTATGTCTGTGCTTTTATTTATAAAAAGGTAAAAAACAAATGGGTTCACTCACATTTTTAAGTGCCTATCAGTTGGCACCAAACTTATCCAGCCGCTCGAATGGGTACAGATGGCTGAGGGTATTGCCGGTCTCTCCTGTGTCAGCGTGCGTCCCAAGCCTCCTTTTGTTTAACCGGAAGTGACGTAGTCCGTGTTTTAGCAGCCTCTATGCATTTCGCAAACACTCTTGCGTCCTCAGGAAGCTCATTTATAGGTGAAGTTGATCCAGGGAAAATCCGATTGCCTCTAGGGGGATCAGGAAGTGATTTTTTTCCCCTGCTGTAGCAGATTGGAGCATGCTCTTTTGGGGTTTTTTTTTTGCCTTCCTCTTGATCAACTGTGGGTATAGAATGGGGTATATTGGATTGTACGATATTTTTTATTTTTATTTATTTCTTTTTTTTATGGTTGAACTGCATGGACTTGTGTCTTTTTTCGGCCTGGCAAACTATGTAACTATCTCCTCCAAATGTTTCCTGGAAATCTATGGGAGGGAGCCCAGGTCCAGTTGAACAAGACTGCTCTATTCCTACCCAGGCCTTTAGGTGACTGTGAATCCTCCAGTCAACCACTCTAGTCAATTGAACCCCCCAATGGTATCTCTTCAGAACTGCTTATCCAATCCTTCCTTTAGACTTGAGTCAGATAAGACGGTCCCAGCTAATCCGTGGTGCTGCTCCCATCCAGAGGAATGTATTTTATAAGAAGAGATGAATGCTGTGGGCAAATAGATCAGGATGGTCTGTTATTTGCATAATATCTGTGATGGGACCGTCTATTTTATTTTTTAACAGAAATGTTTTTATTAAATATGACAAGTCATATAAAACATAGAACGAGATTAAACATTTGCGGCACAAAGACATGGTTGGTATATACCATAACCTCTAGTCATTGGTGCATCCAGTATTCCACAATACACATCTACAGTGCCTTGAAAAAGTATTCATACCGCTTAAAATTTTCCACATTTTGTCATGTTCCAACCAAAAATGTAAATTTATTTTATTGGGATTTTATGTGATAGACCAACACAAAGTGGCACATAAGTGTGGCGTGTATTTGTATTCAGCCCCTCAGTCAATACTTTGTAGAACCACCTTTTGCTGCAATTACAGCTGCAAGTCTTTTTGGGGATGTCTCTACCAGCTTTGCACATCTAGAGAGTGAAATTGTTGCCCATTCTTCTTTGCAAAATAACTGAAGCTCTGTCAGATTTGATGGAGAGCGTCTGAACAGCAATTTTCAAGTCTTGCCACAGATTCTTAATTGGATTTATGTCTGGACTTTGACTGGGTCATTCACATGAATATATTTTATTTTATTTTTTTATTCATTTTTTGTGTAAAGGTAAACTTACACTTTAAGTGGCTTACAAATGGGAAGGGAATGCCGCTCACTAAGCCTCCGGACCTTAACAGGTGCTCCCCCCCTACTGTGATCTCTCAGGTGCTCAAGTCTGTAGGAACAAAAAAGGTCCTGGACTTCCGCACTCCGTAGAAAGGCATCTTTATTGTGAAGAGTAAAAATACAACATGACAGTCACATCAAGCAAGGACAAAACAGGGATCAGTGGCTAACGCGTTTCACATCTTAGCTATGAGTAAGCATCTAACGATGTGAAACACGTTAGCCATTGATCCCTGTTTTGTCCTTGCTTGATGTGACTGTCATGTCCGATTTTTACTCTTCACAATAAAGATGCCTTTCTACGGAGTGCGGCAGTCCAGGACCTTTTTGTTTCTTAAGTGGCTTACAGTGTTTTTTTGGTGTGCAAGAGATTATTGGAAGTTAATGTAAAGCAGATTTAGGTTAATTATGGGATTGGCATATAAATCAGGAGTTGTTGAAAAGTTTATTTTCTTGATTGTAACGTATCAGTTCGTTCTTTTGAATCAAACCAAACATATATAGTTCTAACACAATACTAAGCAAGCTGTTCCTACTTTTTTAAGAGAGTGTATTTAATTATACATATTAAAGAGAGTAGACTGATCTAAACTGTTTTATAATTTTGGGTAATATTGTGTTAACATTGTTTCTATGTATGGAAATATTCTGTATGTGTACAAAGGGCACTCCTATTTCATCTTTACATGTAAAAGTTCTGCTTCTAGCGTTAGCACACGTACTACAAAATGATTGTGCTTTATTGCTTCCTTTTACAATGCAAGTCTGAGGGTTAACCACTTACCCAATGGGCACTTAAACCCGCTTCTTAACCAGACGATTCCCAGCTTTTAGTTCTGTCATATTTTGAATGACAATTACTCATGCAACACTGTACCTACAGTATATGAAATGTTTGTCCTTTTTTTTTCACACAAATAGAGCTTTCTTTTGGTGGGATTTAATCACCGCTGGGTTTTTTATTTTGTGCTATAAATTAAAAATCCAGAAAATTCTGTAAAAAAAAAAAAAAAAAAAAAAATGCATTTTTCTTAGATTCTGTTATAAAATTTAGCAAATTAGTAATTTTTCTTTGTAAATGTTGGGCAAAATTGTTGGGCAAAATTTATACTGCTACATATCTTTGGTAAAAATAACACAAATACGTGCATATTATTTGGTCTTTGTGAACGTTAGGCCCCTTTCACACTGGGGCGGTGAGCTGCGGTGACGGTAAAGCAGCGCTATATTTAGCGCTGCTTTACCGTCGTTTTCACCGCGGTTTTCGGCCGCTCGCGGTGCGGTTTTACCCCCCGCGAGCGGCTGAAAAAGGGTTAAACACCCCCCGCAGAGCGCCGCCGTAGCAGCGCTTTGCGGCGGTATTGCCGCGGTTTCACCGCGGTGTCCCATTCTAATCAATGGGAAGGAGCGGTATAGGAGCGGTGAACACACCGCTCCTATCCCGCTCCAAAGATGCTGCTAGCAGGACTTTTTTTTGTCATCCTGCTAGCGCACCGCTCCAGTGTGAAAGCCCGCCGGCTTTCACACTGGAGTTAAAGGGGCCGGATTTTTTCATGCGGTGAACAGGCGCTATTTTTAGCGCTGCACCGCATGAAAAACGCCCCGGTGTGAAAGGGGCCTTAGAGTCTACAAGCTATGGTGCCTTAAAATTGATCACACCTGATCTACTGATGGCCTATCACTTTTCTTGAGACACTAACAAGCCAGGAAAGCACAAAAACCTCCAAAATGACCTATTTTTGGAAAGTAGACATTCCAAGGTATTTAGTAAGAGGCATGGTAATTTTTTCCCACAATTCTTTGCAAAATGTTTTTTTCCCCCACAAAACTGTCATATTAACCACTTAAGCCCCAGACCAATTTGCAGATAAAGGACCAGGCCCCTTTTTGCGATTCAGCACTGCGTCGCTTTAACTGACAATTGCGCGATGTGGCTCCCAAACAAAATTGGCGTCCTTTTTTTCCCCACAAATAGAGCTTTCTTTTGGTGGTATTTGATCGCCCCAGCGGTTTTTATTTTTTGCGCTATAAACAAAAACAATTTTGAAAAAAATGCAATATTTTTTAACTTTTTGCTATAATAGCCCCAAAAAAAGGGTTAAACCCACCCGCAAAGCGCCGCTGATTTTAGGGGCGGTGTATACACCACTCCTACAGCGCTGCAAAGATAGGGCTTGCAGGACTTTTTTGGCATCCTGCCAGCGCACCGCTCCAGTTTCAGAGCACGTGTGCTTTCACACTGGAGTGAGAGGAGAGGCTATGCAGGCACTATTTTTGGCGCTATAGTGCCTGTAAAGCACCTTAGTGTGAAAGCAGCCTAACATGTCATTTTTTTAATGTATTTTCTACATTTTATTTACCTGTACAAGTCTCCCTTGTACAGAAATCCAAAATCCCTGAGAATGCTACTTGGTGCCGCCTGCCGCCATCTTGGATGTGATGTCCACAGTCCCAACAGATTCCATGCTGACACTCAGGTGACTCTTTATAGTCTTCTCTTTGCTTCTTCCCTGGGAGCTACATAAAAGGTTCTGTAGGGAGGTGAAGGGAGGGGTGGAGGAGCTGAGCCAATACAGACAGTAATTGGACTACTGAAAAAGAAGAGGGCTATGTCATGCAAGGAAGGAGGTGGCTGTGCTAGGGAATTGACTCTTTCAGTAGTCAGATATTCTTGTAAAAAGTCAATTAAAATGCCTGATTTTTCTGCGCTTTTATCTAAAAAAATTTGATGACGGGGTTCCTCAAGAGTAAACCTTTTAGCTTCTCAAAGTGGCTAACCTGATTACATAAATACACTGCAAACACCTAGAGAAAACTATCCCTTAACTTTTAATCAACACAAACATTTAACCCTTATCCTAAAGTTTAAAATTAAAGTAGAAATATAGGCATTTTGGATAGGGTAAAGGAGGATTATTATAACCCCTGTAAGGTTTAATTTTGCCCTCCTTGTACCAATGGGGAGATTTCCCTTCACTTCAGGTCCCATAGCGGAAACAGGAAGTGAGAGGAAATCCTTGCAAATTAAGAGAATCTCTTGTCAGGTCACCAGAAGTATCATCCCCATTGAATGCTGGAAGACTGAAGACAACAAAGGCTGACAACGCTCAGGGGCTGGGATCAACAATGGCTGCAAGGTTTTGCAATATAAACTTGGTAAACTTGTTGGCAATTTATTCAAAAGAAGGTTAAAAACAGTACATAATTCATTGAACATGAAGTAAAAATGTTACCGTGCTGGCTGTGGGCTTACTCGGGCACTGGTTGGTCTTTGTATCCCTGGCAGGAAAATCTGTGTGGAGGCGCCGACCATTATAGTCTTGTGGCTCTAATGGTAGGCGACTCCACCCGGATTTCCCTGTCAGGGATACAGTGACCCACCAGTGCCAGAGCCAGCACGGTAAAAATGTTTACTTTATGTTCAGTGGATTATGTACTGTTTTTAACCTTTTGATTAAATTGCCAGCAAGCTTACCAAGTTTGCATTGTGGATCCTTGCAGCCATTGTTGATCATTGACCATCCCAGCCCCTGAGCGCTGTCAGCATTAATTCCTCTCCCTATCTATCCAAAACAAAAAAAATAAAGTTTTGCCTTTTAATTATACTAACTATATACTCTAAACTGACACTTAAATCTCAGATTTACCAGTTAAAGCCAAATTCAGGGCAAATAAAAAAATGATCCCTTGCAGTGGAGCTGTACCAATAACTGCTTGTTTATGTCTAGGGGAAAAAAATGAAAAGAGACATACTTACCCTAGTCTTCACTCCTCCCCACAGCTAGACCAGCACGTGCAGCACCCAAAACACCACTCTCCACTAGTCTAGGGTCCTGAGGTCAGAGCAGGGTCCATAGCTCTGCACTTGATGTGAGGAGGCCAAGGGACAGTCCATCACTGGTGTGTGGGGGAGCACTGCCTGCCAGGGGAGCAGAGGATCAGGTAAATAAAACAGTTTCTTCACTACCCTAGTCAAAATGTATTCTAATTTATTCTCATCCCCCCCCAAGCCCCCCAAATACTTACCCGAACACGATCTGTATCCAGCGTTGTGCCTGAGACTCAGTGAGAGCAGCAGGAGCCATTGGCTCCTACTGCTTTTAATCAAATCCAGTTATGAGGGAGCAGGACGGAGCAGCACTGTATGTGTCAGTGGACATACAGAGCATCTCGGGATCGAGCCCACACGTGTGCCACTGTAGGAAACGGTTTCCTATAGTGGCACACGGAGAAGAGGGGGAGCACAGCAGGGACCCCAGAAGAGTAGAATCGGGGAGGGTCTGTGCAAAACAGTTGCGCAGGGCAGGTAAGTATGCATGTTTGCAATTTTAAAAAAAAATAAAGAAAAAAAGATCCTTTACAATGTTTTTTCATACCACACTATTTGTCTATGGTCTATGGACTGTACTTCCAGTTAAAGCAGAACTAAACCCATCCTTAAAACAGTTTCATTTCTGGCACGTGCTGGAAATGTAACACTCCCATTGGTTGTGCTCTTAAACAATCTATCAAACCATCCAATGGCTGGTGTCATAACTGATCACATGTGCAGCATCATGGCAGTTGTAGATTAAACAGGCAAAGATGGCAGCTTCCTTGGCTTAAAATGATAGGGGGGTTTACTTACATTTTAACAAAGAAAACTCTGCATTTCTAATTGTCACTAATGTGCTTTTTCCTCGGGCAAAACAAAATTACTGCCAGTGTTAATACGGTATGTAAAAATGTCAGATGGAGAAGCATCTGTTGTGACAAATCTTTTGTAACGTTATAATCACTTTTAAATCACTTTAAATTAATTTTAACTTTACAATCACTCTAATTCTTAAATTGAAACCCTATCCCTCCCACGCCAGTTTGTGCAGACTCTGAAATCTTGGTGCATGAAACTAATGATCTGGGCAAGTCAAGTTGGCCTTGAACTCCCCTTGGTTGGCTATGAATTACAGCTCCTTCTGGTGATTCCAAGATGTTGTCATGCTAACTTAGAGATATGATCCCATCAGCATATTGTGGATCTGCCCTGGGGCATCTTTCCAGTTGAATGTGCCTGGCCCAGCTCCAGATGGTGAGCCTTGGTTCTCCTGCAGTACACATGATGCCTGCCTATCTCCTCAGCCTGTTTTTCTAAAGTAAGCCCTCCAATCTTGTGAGGAAACTTCATGGCCCTCATTCTTTATGGAGTATGAATATTCTGCAAAAGGAAAATGTAACAGTTCACATTCAGCATGCAGTTTTAGGAAATGAAAAAAAAACTGTCTTCATCTTTGTATCATTTCTTTCCATGTGTGATGGTAATACTAAAAAATACTTTCAGAGCACGTAGGCGATTTATGTGAATTTGCTTCTGCTTGTAGATTTGATGAGGATGAGAAAGGTAAATTCACAGCTCTGAGATGTCTGGCTTTAGCGTACTATCGCTATAAAGGTTAATTCTGTGTTACAGGAACATAATCGTCAAAATGTAAGCAGAAGCACATCTAATAGGAACGCGTTCCACAATTTTGGTCATTATAGCTAGCTTTATGTCAAGCCGAAGTAATTGCATTTAAAATTTGGGATACTGGTTAAGGAGTTGTTTTGATTGAAAACGACATAATATTGCAATCAAAGTCTACTTTTTGCACATATCCTTTGACGCAGTGAGCGTGCTGTCTTGATCAGTGACAGTAATGTCTGAGCTTTTGTGATGTACCCCCCATAGTCCTCTCTCCTGAAACAAATGTTCTGCTGCAGCCTTGGAAAATATCACTGCACAGAGGTCATCTGTGAACAGATTCAGGTAAATAAGAGTGTGGGACTTTAAATGAGGTAATTGACTTGTGAAGGTAGAATGGTTGGTAAACATTGTTTATTTGTAACAATAGTATGAAACAAGTAAAGTATTTTCATTATATACATACACATGCACACATGGCATGAACATGATGGATACAAATGTTTAAGCTTGACAACACATGAGAAGTATCTGTTCTGGAGCTGAGGCAAGGGACCCCGCCCCCAGCTAAGAAAACATCCACATAGCAAACTCGATCGCCACAACACATTCCACATGTGTAGGGATGATTGCAAATATAGTGTTCTGAAAAAAATATATAAATATGTGAAAAATACATAAAAAGGGAGAAAATGTGGACAGTGAAAAAACATAAGTGCTTGGGTAGTAAAATAAATAAATGGAAAAAATTGTTGTGTGTGTGTGTGTGTGTGTGTGTGTGTGTGTGTGTGTGTGTGTGTGTGTGTGTGTATATGTATGTATATATATATATATATATATATATATATATGTATGTATATATATATGTATATATATATATATATATATATATATATATATATATATATATATATATATATATATATATATATATATATATAGTTATGTTGCATGTATGAAAATAAAAATTAAAAAGAAAGAGGTCTAGAAAAAAAAATGTGCATAACTTATGTAGGTGTATCCAATGAATGAGCTGTGTGTGCTACCCCCCTGGTGTAAAACACGTAGTGCAATCAAGCTCACCAGACAACCATTTTGGGGTCCCATCTCTCTCTCTATGCTAGCCCAGCACAGTGCTTTAGCCGACCTGTGAGTATAGATCCCTTTCTCCCCATGAGGTTCTTTCTCCCCTTACAGGTAGAATATATTAACTAATACTACATATCCATTTGTATTTACAGTTTATTTCTGTACCCAACTCCTGATGAATGGCATATAGCCATGAAACACGTCGAGTTTCCATGGGGTGCTCAGTCAAGTCTGGCTCATGATCTAGTTACTGGCCCTTGTATATCTTTTATACATTCATAATTCATTGAGTACTATGTAACTATTTATGTATATGTGCATCTTTTCTTGTTTCTACAGCAGCTCTGTTGCATATGGTGTACCAATGCCTGTTAATAGGAAATATTTTGTATTATATCCACAATTAATCATGCTTAAGATTGATATTTTTCACCTTATTGCCAAATTCCATCTCTATGACATGTTACATATTTGTATCCATCATGTTCATGCAATGTGTGCATGTGTATGTATATGTATGTATGTATGTGTGTGTGTGTGTGTGTGTGTGTGTATGTATGTATGTATGTGTGTGTGTATATATATATATATATATGTATATATATGTATGTATATATATATATATATATATATATATATATATATATATATATATATATAAATTTTTACTTGTTTCATACTATTGTTACAAATAAAGTAAATTGCCTAATTTAAAGTCCCACACTCCTTTCTTATTTACCTGAATCAGGGATGGAGGTACATTATTTGTGCCTCATGTAAAGTCCCAAACTCCCCCCTCGTATTGCTGTGAACAGATTCAGTTATGGTTAGTCAGGGATTATATTTAATTTAGGATTGCTGTTCCAGTTTCAGTGTAGGTGATTTACTTACTGTGTAAGAACCCTGATTTCAAGAAATTGACAATTTATTGCAGTTGTTTAAGCAGGTAGAATGTTTTTTATTTTTTTTACCTCAAAATAGCCCAAGCACTTTATATTGCTCTGGAGTAAAGGAGTTGGTTTGGAAAATGGATTTGTCTCAGCAACTTTACTGTGAGGCTATTACACAGTGAAATCTTAGAAAATAGGCAGAAAAAGGAGCCAAGGAAATATTGCAACAATTAACTATTAGTGTATATATAGCATATTTATATTTTGACATGCATTTCCAGATTGCAAGCAATTGTGCTGCAAGTTTGAAAATGACTTGCTAAGCCATTGCTAGATTTGAAAGGCTTCACAAGTTTGTGTACAATTGCAGCAAGTCCCAATTGCATGACTCCAGATCAACTTTCTTTGCAAACGTTCTGCAAGTCTGCTGCAAGTTTTTGTTGTTATGCTGTGCAATAGTCATCCCACCACAGGGGTCACTGTGGCTGAATTTTCATGCTGTAGACTTGCAGAGTTCTTGCTGTAGACTCTCACAATTGCAACTTTGTTCTTAATAGAGACTAGTGGTGCACTGAAATTTCGGCCACCGAAACACATTCGCCGAAAGAAGAAAAGATGCCGTTAATTGCACCAAAAAGGGGATGGGGTCCGCCCCGGGTGCCACACATTGGGGGGGGGGGGGGTGTCTTCCATCCTCCCCTCCCTCCTCCTCCTCATGCAGAGCAGCGATCTCCCTTTGTCACAGAGCTGAATTGTCCGGGCAGCCGCAGTAACTATGTCCCGCCTCCTGTAATAGACGGCACGCTAATCCAATTCCGGGACATTGAATCAGTGTGACGTATCACAGGAGGCCGGACATTGTTACAGCCGCCAATGCGGCCTGGGAAATTCAAATCCAGCTTTGTGACACAGGGAGATCGCCGCTCTGATCCGGGCACTGGTGAGGCTGCATCGGGCAGGGCACTGGTGAGGCTGCATCGGGCAGGGCACTGGTGAGGCTGCATCGGGCAGGGCACTGGTGAGGCTGCATCGGGCAGGGCACTGGTGAGGCTGCATCCGACGGGCATGCACTGGTGAGGCTGCATTGATCTCTTGTATCATGTCTGCAGTCTCTAACCATCTCTTGTCTCATGTCTGCTAGAGGTGCACCGAATGGAAATTTTGCTAATACTATTATTAGCAGTGTGTTTAAGTTTCAGTAGCAGATTGCAGACATGATACAAGAGATGGTCAGAGACTGCAGACTGCATTTTTCTTGAGCTTTTCTTGCACTAAAGGTGCCAATAATGGCCAACAATTAATTAACAAGTCAAATATAATACAATTATATATAAAAATATTAAATTTTTTAAAAACTGTATTTTTGGGTTTTCGGCTAAGTGGATCCTACATTTTCGATTTAGGCACCAAAATTTCCATTCGGTGCACCCTTACTAGATACTTTCTACATGAATTTGCTACAAATTGCAAAAGTGTCAACTAGAACTTGTGCTTCAAGTGCTCTGCAAGTGTACAACTTCTCAGTAAAAATGTGACTCAAGTTAACAAGACTTACTATTCAACACCGCCACAAATTTGTGGCAACTTATCCTTGCTATCTGGGTTGTAGGAAGTAAGGTAAACATGCATAGCTCACAACTGTTCATCATTTAGAGGGACTGTCCCACTTTTGGAACTAAATCCCTCTGGCCCTAGGAAATCTCAGCTGTCCCTCTTTTTGGTCGGTTATATAGACCTTTTATAAAATAATATATACAATGGGTATAGAAAAGAATCATCCCCCTTTTAAAATAATCACATTTTGTTGCGTTACAGCCTGAAGTGAAGACGCACACAGTTTTTGTTGTGAAAGATATAACATCAACATATCAAGGAAAACAAAAAGAAATAAAATCGCGGAGTTGGAAAAGGGATCACCCTGCTGCAGAGAAACACCCCCATAACCGGATATTACCACCTTAATGCTTTACTTTAGGAATGGTGTTTATTTGCCTGGTGAGCTATATTGGATTTCTACCAGACATATCGTTTGGTGTTGAGGCCAAATAGCTAAATTATAGTCTCATCTGTCTACCATATACGCACCTTGAAACTTCTAAGGCCACATGGAAAAAGGTGTTGTGGTCAGATGAGACTAAAATGTAATTATTTGGCCTCGACACCAAGCAGTATGTTTGGTGGAAATCCAATAAAGCTCACCATCCAAATAACACTATTCCTAAAGTAAAGCATGGAGGTGGTAATCTGTTATGGCGGGACTGGAGCACTTGTCAGGATAGGTGGAAAAATGGCTGGGGCAATATAACGTCAAATTCTTGAGAAAAATGTGCTGCCCTCTGCCAGAAAGTTGCCAATGGCAAGAAGGTTTACCTTCCAACATGACAATGACCCAAAGCACACACCAAAAATGACCACACAGTGGTTGAAGGAGAAAAAGGTGAATATCCTTGCATGGCCGAGTCAGAGCCCAGACTTAAACCCCATTGAAAATCTGTGGAATGACTTGAAGACTGCAGTCCACAAACCGTCACCATCAAATGTAGAAGAACTTGAGCAGTTCTGCAAAGAAGAGTGGGCAAATATTGTAAAGTCTAGATGTGAAAAGTTAGTAGAGACATCTCTCAACAGACTAAAGGCTGTAATTAACCACTTTAAGACCGGGCCTCTTTTTTAGATGTGGTTTTTTACAAGTTAAAACCTTTTTTTTGCTAGAAAATTACTTAGAACCCCCACACATTATACTTTTTTTTTTTTTTTTTTTAACATCCTAGAGAATAAAATAGAAGTTGTTGCAATACTTTCTGTCACACCGTATTTGTGCAGCGGTCTTGCAAGCGCACTTTTTATTTATTTTTATTTTTTTAAATACACTTTTTTGAATTAAAAAATAAGACAGTAAAGTTAGCCAAATTTTTTTTATATTGTGAAAGATAATGTTACGCCAAGTAAATTGATACCCAACCTGTCGCGCTTCAAAATTGCGCCCGCTCGTAGAATGGCGACAAACTTTTACCCTTAAAAATCTCCATAGGCGACATTTAAAAAATTCTACCAGTTGCATGTTTTGCGTTACAGAGGATACAGATGGATAAAACAAAAACTGTCTGTCTTCATTTCAGGCTGCAAAGCAACAAAATGTGTTTTTTTTTTTTTTAAAGGGGTGTGATTTTTTTTTATTTTTTTTTCTATACCCACTGTAGCTACCAAAAGTGTTATACTACACTAAACTTTTTATTCTACCTCATTTTTAGATGGCATGACACATTCCTCTCCACTCTGAAGCTGGAAATTCCCGCTGCCACCTAAATGCCACGTGTCAGGGACCGATGAAGCTGTCCATGCTCCTAACATGGTGCAGGAATGAGAGATCCAGATGACGTCACTATAATCCCCATTTATTTCATGGAACACCAACAAAAGCCACGTAGGGATGGGGGAAGGCCAAGAGGAGGATTCTTTTTATACATGCTGTGCGAAGTACAAAATCAGACAACCTGGACACATCTCCAATTGCAACATGCATGTTGCGCTTTAGGCCCCTTTCACACATGCATTAGGCCCCGTTTTTCATCCATCTGTTTTTGGATGAAAAACTGACATACATGCACCCCTATGGGATAGCGAGTGTCAGCGGATGAGCATCCGCTGACACCCGCTATCGTCCGCCTCCGCTATTGTCCGATTCTGCAGACGGAGGAAAACCCTATTTTTCCATCCGTCTGCAAAGCGGATCGGATGAACACGGACAGACGGTCCGTGTTCATCCAATCCCCCATAGGGGAGAGCGGAGATCTGACAGGGCGGTCCCTGCACAGTGTGCAGGGACCGCCTTGTCATCAGCCGGCTCAGCTGCGGATCTTCACGGGCGGATCAATACGGATCCGTCCCGTGTTAAAGGGGCCTAAAGATGTGTCCAGGCTCTTTGATTTTTGATTTTGTACTTAGCCCAGCATATATAAATTAACCCTCCATCTGGACCTTTCCCATCTCTATGATTAGGCCCCCTTGGTTGAAATGAGTCGGTGTGGGCGGTCCTAGGATTAGGATGGGGATTGCTACTGTAGTCGTTCCATGGAATAAACTTTGATTATTGCCATTTCATTCCTTTCTTATTTGGTATTTTAAAAATAAAATAGAAGCAAAATAAGTAGTGGAAAAAAGCACTTGTAGATTTAACCAATCGTTTATTATATATAAATTTTTCATGATCTGCGTAACTGGGGGAGAGTCGGGGGGTATCCTTTTTGTATACATATTTTGAGGTATAAGGTGTCCCTCTTTCTCATTTTAGAAAGTTAGGAGGTATGACCATTATTGATTATAATACAAAACACAGCTATAAACAAAAGGCACTGCAATGTTGAGTTTACTTTTCAAATGCCTTATTCAGGCCTGTTTAACTTTCAACTAACCTGCGTTTGATCTTTTATGTGAAGGCAAACTATTAGGATTGACAGCACATGAACATTACTATATATGGCTCAGACTTTGATAGTGTAACACATACATACTCTTCCTTCTGAAAAGTTAAAATTACTTGTTTCAGAAATCCTAATAAAGAGACCCCCCCACAAAGTAAGCAGTTAGTATGTACATGCTGAACTTCTCTGCAGTGAAGAGCACATCTCTCTGAAAAATCTTTTCTTGCATTTCTTTTTAATATGTAAAGTGATACTAAACTCACTTAAAAAAAAAAAAATAATAATAATTAGATTCAACCCCCCTGTTCTTCCTGCTTATGAAAACCCCTTAGCATGCCAGTGATGCCACATGAAAAGGGTCAGGTGTGTGTGTGTGTGTGTATGTGTATATATATATATGTATATGTATGTGTGTATGTATATATATATATATATATATATATATGCGAATTGTGAACTATTGATGGCATTAAATCCAGTCAATATTTGCAGGAGCACTGGAACCTACCTTCTGGGGATGCCTTTCGTTGTGTTTAAATGAGACATTATATCTCAAGCATGATTACACACCATATTGACACCGTTTTGAAAAACCGCTGCCGGAAGTTTCCATTTCTAGGGGTTTTGTCTTCACTCTTTACTCACGAAATTTATGGGTTCCAGAAAACTCCACTGTGTAGACAAGTGGGAAAAAGACCTGGATAAAACTCTTGACCAAGCAGAGTGGAATAAAATTTGGTTGGCCACCTCAAAAATAGTCCAAACACATTTTAGCCCTGGAAGACACTTGCAAATGTTAGCTAAAGCCTGAAGAAAACAATTAATCAACATTTTCTGAGGTTAAACAGTAGCTCGTGAGGGCTATAATATACAGTTGTGCGCATAAGTTTACATACCTTGGCAGAATTTGAGTTCTTGGCCATATGATAAGAATGATAACACAAACTTTTCTTTCACTCATAGTTCATATTTGGCTGAAGCCATTTATTTTCAACCAACTGTGTTTACTCTTTTTAAATCATAATCACAACAGAAACTACCCAAATGACCCTGATCAAAAGTTTACATACCCCCATTCCTGATACCGTGTATTGGCCCCTTTAACATCAATGACGGCTTGAAGTCTTTTGTGGTATTTGTGGATGAGACTCTCTCTTCTCAGATGGTAAAGCTGCCCATTCCTCTTGGCAAAAAGCCTCCAGTTCCTGTAAATTCTTAGGCTGTCTTGCATGAACTGCACGTTTGAGATCTCCCCAGACTGGCTCAATGATATTGAGGTCAGGAGACTGAGATGGCCACTCCAGAACCTTCACTTTATTCTGCTGTAGCCAATGACAGGTCGACTTGGCCTTGTGTTTTGTCATGTTGGAATGTCCAAGTACGTTCCATGCGCAGCTTCCTGGCTGATGAATGCAAATGTTCCTCCAGTATTTTTTGATAACATACTGCATTCATCTTGCCATCAATTTAGACCAAATTTCCTGTGCCTTTTGTAGCTCACACACCCCCAAAACATCAGTGATTCACCTCCATGTTTCACAGTAGGAATGGTGTACTTTTCATCATAGGCCTCGATGACTCCTCTCCAAATGTAGTGTTTATGGTTGTGGCCAAAAAGCTAAATTTTGATCTTATCACTCCAATTGACTTTGTGCCAGAAGGTTTGAGGCTTGTCTCTGTGCTGTTTGGCATATTTTAAGCGGGATACTTTGTGGCATTTACGTAGTAATGACTTTCTTCTGGCAACTCAACCATGCAGCCCATCTTTCTTCAAGTGCCTCCTTATTGTGCCACACCATATGTTTTCAGAGAGTCCTGTATTTCACTTGAAGTTATTTGTGGGTTTTTCTTTGCATGCCAAACTATTTTCCTGGCAGTTGTGGCTGAAGTTTTAGTTGGTCTACCTGACCGTGGTTTTATTTCTACAGAACCCCTCATTTTCCACTTCTTGATTGGAGTTTGAACACTGCTGATTGGCATTCTCAATTGCTTGGATATCATTTTATATCCCTTTCCTGTTTTATACAGTTCAACTACCTTTTCCTGCAGATCCTTCGACAATTCTTTTGCTTTCCCCATGACTCAGAATCCAGAAACGTCAGTGCAGCACTGGATGAAAGATGCAAGGGTCTGTCAGGAGTCCAGAAACTCATTGACCTTTTATACACACACACTATTTACAAGCAATCAGATCACAGGTGAGGATGGTTACCTTTAATTACCATTCAAACCCATTTGTGTCAACTTGTGTGCATGTTATCAGGCCAAAATCACCAGGGTATGTAAACTTTTGATCAGGGTCATTTGGGTAGTTTGTTGTGATTTATGATTTAAAAAGACTGATTAATAAATGGCGTCAGCCAAACACTAATTATGAGTGAAAGAAATGTTTTTGTGTTATTCATATGCTCTGAAAAATGTCCAAGAAATCATAAATTCTGCCTGGGTTTGTAAACTTATGAGCATGACTGCATAAGTAATTCACCTCCATACTCACTGATAACTATGACAAATTTTGTAAAGGTTGGGGGGACATGGCTGAACTATGATCATTTAAACCCTGACCATTACCTTCTCTCGGTATGATTGGATTAATCGATCCATGCGGATGCTGTTGTTTGGTCGGGCCTCACTTGAATTTTCTGTACCTTTTTGCCCTCCTGTTTTGCACTTACCTTTATTTTCCTTTTTCCTTTTCCATTCCACTGTCTTTTTTTCTTTTTTTCTTTCTTAGTTTTCAGTGCTTTAGTTCTGAGTAAACTCATCCCTCTTTTTCATGTAGAGGCACATATTGGCTCCATTACCAGGGAATCCCCATAGGATTTTTATCTCCACAATGTTTATCAAAACAATATTTTTGCTAAAAATGCACTGAAATCATTAGCAGATAAAAACACAGCAAATTTTACAAAATTTCTACTAAATATGAAAGCTTAATCTGTATTAAGTTAATAAATAACAAATATTTGTAACTTTTAAAGTGGGCCTTTTTTGCGAAATGGTGAAAATCGAACAGACACAAAAGTGTACATATCCAAAGGTTTTTATTTTTCCCTTACAGCTTTCAGAATTTGTGAAAGACCCCCAAAATTATATATTTTCTGAAAGCATATGACCTCTAGAACAAAAAGAAGGTGCTACTGATTTTTTAAGCCCCGCGGTATTTGCGCAAATGTTTATCAAAACAATATATTTGCAAAAAATACACTAAAACCATTATTGGCAAATAAAAACGCAGCTAATTTTACAAAATTTCTGCTAAATACCTACTAAATATAAAAGTTTAACCTGTATGGAGTTATTATATATAAAAAAAATAGAAATTTTTACTTTGCGCCTTTTTGAAAAATGGTGAAAATCAAACGTACGCAAAAATGTAAATATCCAAATGTCTTTAAAAATCTGAAGGCTTTATTTTTTCCCTTACAGCTTTTAGAATTTTTGAAAGACACCCCAAACTATATATTTTCTGAAATCATATGACCTCTGGATTAAAAAAAAGATGCTACTGATTTTTAATGCCCCACGCTATTTGCGCAAATGTTTATCAATACAATATTGTCAATTAAAAATGCACTAAAACCATTATTAGCAGATAACACACAATTTTACAAAATTTCTGCTAAATTCCTGCTAAATATAAAAGCTTATCCTGTGTTGAGTTAATAAATAACAAATATTTGTAAATTTTAAATTGCACCTTTTTGCAAAAGTTGTTGTTGACCCAGTTTGTAGCGATGTGTTCCGCCGAACATTACACATTAATGTCAAAGGGATGTGCCGCAAACTCCCCGCAACCTTGTGCAATGCATGCGGTTGTGGTGAATTTGTTGGTAAAATGGGGCTAAAGTTGGCGGTGAGGAGGCATCGCATTGCTTCCTCAACGCCTGTCAGTAGCCTCTTAAACTCAATCTAAATGTGGATTGGGCTTCAGAGACCAGGGAGATTAAGACCCCTTTCACCCTGGGGTGCTTTTCAGGCGTTTTAGCACTAAAAATAGCACCTGTAAAGCACCTGAAAAACTCCTTTCAAGCCACCCCAGTGTGAAAACCAGAGTGCTTTCACACTGGGGCGGTGCGCTTGCAGGACGGGAAAAAAAAGTCCTGCAAGCAGCATCTTTGGGGCGGTGCACAGCTGGGCAGTGCTGCCGAAGTGCCTGCAAGTTGCTTCAGCAACGCCGAAGCACGGGCGCTATTAACCCTTTCTTGGGCGCTAGCAGGGATTAAAAGCGTCCCACTAGCGACCGAATAGCGCTGCTATAATAGTAATGCCCAGCTAAAACTAGTGGCGCTTTACCGCTAATGCCTGAACCGCCCCAGTGTGAAAGGGGTCTTAGACACGTCTAAATCTACCCTTACAAATTTATTTATTTCGTTTTTACAACTTTTTATTTTGAGTACTTTTTTTTGTTTTTTGGGTGGGGGGCTTTGGAGAGACATCAGGGGTCTAAACAGACCTCTAATGTCTCTTTCTTTGAAACATGAGCTGCATTGTATATGAATGAAAAAGGAGTCTGTATAGACTCCTATTGATTCAAAAAAATAAGCATTGTTTCATTCACAAACTGACAGATAGTAAACACAGTTTACTATCTGTCAGTGATGAAAGAATGCAGGAGCAATCTGATCCCTGGGCTGCATTCTTTAAGGAAAGGAAGGGGGCTGGTAAGAACACATGTTTACCAGCCCCCCCCCCAACACCCCACCCCCCTCCATGCTGACCGCGATCGGTCAACGGCTGCAGCCGGCAGAAGGGAAGAAAGGGAGAGCCGGCCATCAGCATGGAGGGGGTGCCTGGACATCGGGGAGGTGGAAGGGGGGGATCAGAGCAGCGCTATTTAAAAAAAAAAACAAGCCCTCTGTGCCTGTCCTGCAGCACGTAAAGCCGGTGGGAGAGCCGGCTAGCAGCTTCAGGGCATTAGGCAAGTGGGGGGGGCACTGGAGAGGGGGGGTCGGAAGAAGCACTGGGGGCGGTATGTCTTTTTACAGTTCGATCCATCTGTTGCTGCCCTGCAATACAAACAGCTGGCTGGAGGGCAGAGGAGCAAATCTGGCAGCTGCAGGACAGCCACAGAGGAATCGGAGTTTGCGAGGGAGGGATCTTGCTGGGGAGGGGGGATTAGAGCAGAAAGGGCAAGTCAGTGTAATGCCTCGTACACACGAAGGGACTTTCCCGCGGGATTGTCCGCTGGACTCGAGCCCGCCGGACAATCCCCCCGTGTGTGGGCGCCGGCTGACTTTTTGGCGCCAAAAGTCCGGCAGGCTAGGTTTTAAGTTTGGTTTTAAAATTATCCGCTGGATTTGGCAGTCCGGCGGACAATCCCGCCGTTAGTATGCTAGTCCGCCGAACTTTTGAAATTAACGGACTTGCCGTTCATCGGAAAGTCCGTTCATTTAGCACGTGACTTCAGGTAGACGGAGCTAGCGAAGGCAGTGAATGCCGCCGCGCTAGCCCTGTCACCTGGCATGGATTTAAAGGGAATCCCCACGCAGAAAAAACGGCGTGGGGGTCCCCCCAAAATCCATCTCAGACCCTTATCAGAGCACGCAGCCCGGCAGGCCAGGAAAGGGGTGGGGACGAGCGAGTGAGCCATACCAGGCCGCGTGCCCCCCCCCTCCTGAGCCATACCCTGGCCGTTGGTTGTCGGGGTCTGCGGGCGGGGGCTTATCGGAATCCGGGAGCCTCCTTTAATAAGGGGGCCCCCAGATCCCGGCCCCCCACCCTATGTGAATGAGTATGGGGTACGATGTACCCCTACCCATTCACCTAAGGTGTAAAATGTAAAGAAAAAAAACAGTTTTTAAAAAATATTTTATTGCACTGCTCCGGGGTCTTCTTCCGTCTTGGGGGTCTTCTCGCCGGACTCCTCCGCTATTTACCTAGCTCTTTTACCGAGCAGAGGAGGCCGGCTACCTTCTTCGTAGTCTGGGGGTCTCGATCCACCTTTTGGGGGTCTTCCGGGGTCTCTTCTGTTCTTGCCGCTGCGCCGCCGCCTTGTTCTTCTTCTTCTTCTTCTTCTTCTTCTTCTTCTTCTTTCTTCCTCTTCTTCTTCTTCTTCCTTCTTCTTTCTTCTTCTTCCTTCTTCTTCTTCTTCTTCTTCTTCTTCTTCTTCTTTCTTCTCCTCTTCTTCTTCCTCTTCTTCTTCCTCTTCTTCTTCCTCTTCTCTTCCTCTTCTTCTTCTTTCTTCTTCTCTTCTTCTCTTCCTCTTCTTCTTCCCTCTTCTTCTTCTTCTTCCTCTTCTTCTTCCTCTTCTTCTTCCTCTTCTTCTTCCTCTTCTTCTCTTCTTCTTCCTTCTTCTTCCTCTTCTTCTTCCTCTTCTCTTCTCTTCTTCTTCTTCTTCTCTTCCTCTTCTTTCCTCTTCCTCTTCCTCCTCTTCCGATGTTGACCCGTCGCTCTCTCTGGCCGGAATGCCAGAGCCACGCTGTGCTGGGATTTATATAGGGACAAGGGGAAAAGGTCACATGCTCATGTCACATGGTGCCCCCGCCCCCTGGGATGTCACAGTTCCGGAGGATGCTGGGACTGTGACATCACAGGGGGCGGGGTCACCATGTGACATGAGCATGTGACCCTGTCCCCTTGTCCCTATATAAGTCCCAGCACAGCGCGGCTCTGGCATTCCGGCCAGAGAGAGCGACGGGTCAACATCGGAAGAAGAAGAACAAGGCGGCGGCGCAGCGGCAAGAACAGAAGAGACCCGGAAGACCCCCCGAAGGCGGATCGAGACCCCCAGACGACAGCGTCGACAACGAAGAAGGTAGCCCGCCTCCTCTGCTCGGTAAAAGAGCTAGGTAAATAGCGGAGGAGTCCGGCGAGAAGACCCCCAAGACGGAAGAAGACCCCCGGAGCAGTGCAATAAAATATTTTTTAAAAACTGTGTGGTTTTTTTCTTTACACTTTACACCTTAGGTGAATGGGTAGGGGTACATCGTACCCCATACTCATTCACATAGGGTGGGGGCCGGGATCTGGGGGCCCCCTTATTAAAGGGGGCTCCCGGATTCCGATAAGCCCCCTGCCCGAAGACCCCGACAACCAACGGCCAGGGTTGTCGGGAAGAGGCCCTTGTCCTCATCATCATGGGGACAAGATGCTTTGGGGTGGGGGGGCCGCACGGCCCCCCTTTCCCCAGGGCACCCCCTATGTTGAGGGCACGTGGCCTGGTATGGCTCAGGAGGGGGGGGGGGGCGCTCGCTCGTCCCCACCCCTTTCCTGGCCTGCCGGGCTGCGTGCTCGGATAAGGGTCTGAGATGGATTTGGGGGGGACCCCCACGCCGTTTTTTCTGCGTGGGGATTCCCTTTAAATCCATGCCAGGTGACGGGGCTAGTGCGGCGGCATTCACTGCCTTCGCTAGCCCCGTCTACCTGCAGTTGCGTTCTAAATGAACGGACTGCTCCGTGTGTGGGCAAGTCCGCTCATTTTGAAAAGTCCCGCTGACTTTTTCCCCGCGGATTGTCCGCCGGAGAAGTCCGGGCGTGTGTGGGCAAGTCACACGCTCGGATTTCTGGGCGTGTGTGGGCAAGTCCCCCCTCGGAAAGTCCGGCGGTTTGTCCGCTGGACTAGGTCCGGCGGACAAAGTCCGAACGTGTGTACGCGGCATTAGGGAGACTTGGAGTGAGGGTGGGAGGTACATTAGATTCCAGCATAGGCAGGTGGAGGGACTGGAGACATAGCGGCAGGAGCAGGGGGGGGGTGGTCACATTTTAGTTAAATTGCTCTGATCAGTGGCTTATTAGCATATTGCAGAAGGAGAAATTAGGTCCGTACAGCCACCTGGGGGAAGTGTTGTAGGTCCGTACACCGCATGGACCTGGCAGCGAAAGGGTTAAAGTATGGGGAATCAGTGTGGTCACTATGCACACCCTATGGACTAATGCTGTCACATGAAGTAAGTCTATTTTGGACAGCTGCTGGAGCGCTTTTTTTTTAGTATTGAACAAACTTACTTGAAGTGTACAAACGTGCTCATTCAGAGCAGCACGATGCTCTGCGCTGCCATACAGATCCAAGGGATTTGGTGGAGTGCAGCCATTGGGACACAATAGTTTCCTGTGAGTCCTTGTAGTGACAGATGTTTTACAGTGCAGTAAAGCATCTGTCACTGCACATGGTGTGAATTCACCCTGAAAGTACTGGGTATTCCCTTCAGCTCCTGTCCCTGAATAGAGAGGCAGGAGAGCAAAAAAAAGGAAGTATTTGCTGCTAGAGATGGAGATTAACAGCAAGCCTGTCACTTTGTCCTAAATGGAAACTGTTATTTCAGTTTCAGGTACAGTAGGTGGAGGATTAAAGGATAAGTTCATCATGTTACATATTACACCCAAACTTTGTAACATATTTTAGCTTCTGCCACCCTCACCCCCCGAGCTCCCACCCCCCGAGCTCCCACCCACTGACAATAGATGGGGGTTCCCCAGAAGAAGTCCTTTTCTGATGAAGCCAGTCGGGTTAGGAGCCGTTTCCTTCTATCGGGTTTGTTTGCACAGTGCCTGGATATATTAAAGATGAAGTAAACCCTGATAGGCATAGGCTAGGGAAGAAACACCACTTCGTTTAATTTCTTCCCAGCGCCATTGCAATTTTCGGCGGACTAAAAGTGAAATATCTCCTAAACGGCGCACGTTTAGGAGATATTTCCACTACCTTTAGGTAAGCTTTATTCTAGGCTTACCTATAGGTAGAGGTCCAAAAAGTGGGTTTACAACCACTTTAAGGTGGCCGCCTATATTGTACACAATGCTGGTTTTACCTTTACTAATGTAAGTGCAATACTTTATATTAAACAAACCCTTTGGGATTTTACACCATCTGGCATCTTTCATCTTATGATTAATCTGATCGTAGGGTGAATGGAGCTTGGGTTGAATATCTTGCTTATGCCCTGTTTGATCTGAGGACACATCTCCTGCTGATGACCCCTGCAAAGATTGTTACAACAAGCCTGTTCAACCTTTCATAATAAAGGGTCCAGGCTCTCTGGTAAGAGTCTATAGTGCCTGTAGTGATGGTGCACGCACGTGGTGGAGGTTTTATTTTGGATTCAACTACTTATCATTTGTGTTTTCTACAGTTAATAACCCAATATGAGATTTTTGTTTAGCGCATAGTTTTTTTTAATTTTTGTTTATTGTAATTATATTTCACTTTTGTGGGGCCGTTGGACAATTTACACTGTAATGGTGGTGATTGACATTATTTATTTTTGTTTTTACACATGCACAGTAGTCTTCCTTTATTTAATTCCACTAGATTTTAGTTAGGGGTATCAGAGTAAAGGGGCTGAATACAAATGCATGCCACACTTTCAGATATTTATTTGTAAAAAAATGTTGAAAAACATTTATCATTTTCCTTCCACTTCACAATTACCGTATTTATCGGCGTATAAAACGCACTTTTTCCCCCTTAAAATCGGGGGAAAGTCGTGGGTGCGTGTTATACGCCGATACCCCCAAAAAAAGTGCCCAAAAAATTAAAACGGCGCCGAAAAACAGCGGCCGCCGGCGGAAAAAAACGAGCGCCGACGAAAAAGACCGATCTGTCTGTTCCGCTCTGCTCGCAGTCCCGCCTCCCTGCGCTTGCTTCCGAAACAGCAGGGAGGCGGGACTGCGAGCAGAGCTCGGGCTTTTCCGGCTCCACTCGCAGTCCCGCCTCCCTGCGTTCGCTTCCGAAACAGCAGGGAGGCGGGACTGAGAGCAGGAGCCGAACAGACGGCTCGGGGTTTTCCGCCGACGTTCGCTCTTTTTCGGCCGCGTGGTCTTTCTAGGCGGCAATTTTAAATGTGCAAAAGATGGAAATGACGCTGGCAAGCTGCAGATCACACTGGGCAAGCTGCAGATCACACTGGGCAAGCTGCAGATCACACTGGGCAAAGCTGCAAATGACACTGGGCAAAGCTGCAAATGACACTGGACAAGCTGCAAATGACGCTGACAAGCTGCAAATGACGCTGGGCAAGCTGCACATCACACTGGGCAAAGCTGCAAATGACGCTGGGCAAAGCTGCAAATGACGCTGGGCAAGCTGCAAATGACGCTGACAAGCTGCAAATGACGCTGACAAGCTGCAAATGACGCTGGGCAAGCTGCACATCACACTGGGCAAAGCTGCAAATGACGCTGGGAAAGCTGCAAATGACGCTTAAATGTAAGTGTTTTTTTCCCCTAAACTTCCCTCCTAAAACTTTTTTTCCTTAAAATGCCCTCCTAAACTTGGGGTGCGTGTTATACGCCGGTGCGTGTTATACGCCGATAAATACAGTATGTGCCCCTTTGTGTTGGTCTATCACATAAAATCCCAATAAAATATATTTGTTTTTGTTGGTAACATGACAATGTGGAAAATTTCAAGGGGTGTGAATACTTTTTCAAGATACTGTAAATGCGATGATTTACAGCATGACCATGCCTGCGGGACCGGCGGACTCAATATCCACCGGTCACCCAGCAATCGTGTCACGGAGCCGCAGAACGGGGAAGTGCCTATGTAAACAAGGCATTTCCCCGTTCTACCTTGTGACATGACAGAGATCACTGCTCCCTGTCATCAGGAGCAGTGATCGCTGCCATGTGAGTTGTAGCCCACCCCCCACAGTTAGAATCACTCCCTAGGACACACTTAAACCCTTCATCGCCCTCTAATGTTTAACCCCTTCCCTGCCAGTGTCATTTTCACAGTAACCAGTAACTTTTTTTTTAATATCGCCACTCCTTTTTTTTTTTTGTTTATAGCGCAAAAAATAAAAAACGCAGAGGTGATCAAATAGCACCAAAAGAAAGTTCTATTTGTGGGGAAAAAAAGGATGTCAATTTTGTTTGGGTGCAACATCGCACGACTGCGCAATTGTCAGTTAAAGCGACGCAGTGCAACATCGCAAAAAGTGCTCTGGTCATTAAGGGGTTAAAATCTTCCGGGGCTGAAGCGGTTAAAGGGATGTAAAGGCACATTTAAAAAAATATAATATAAAAATACCAAACCTGTCTATACATACTTACTCTGTGCAATGGAATTACACAGAGCGACCTGGAACCTCCTCTTTTCAGGTCCCCACTGGCACTCCAGGCCCCTCCTCTCTGGCCAGTGCCCCCATGGGCAGCCGCTTCCCATGGGGGCACTCGTGTGCTCGCACCCGAGTCTCTCTGTTGCGTCCATTGACACAGACAGCGTGACTGGGCTCCGCCCCCACTCCCTCATCACTGGCTTTGATTGACTGCACTAAGAGCCAATGGCTTCCAGTGCCCCTGCAAATCCTGTGAGACCTGGAAGTAAGGGGAGAAAAGATCTGCAGACGTGCATGGCGTTGGATCGAATGAGGGCTCAGGTAAGTAAAAGGGGGGGTGAGAGGGGGATGCTGACACCTAAACATTTTTTACCTTAACCACATGCCAACCGGGCCATAGCCGAAAGACAGCTGCAGAGCGGTCGGCTTATTCTGAGTGGATGTCCGTAAGACATCCTCCCAGAACCTTGCTCCCGCGCACCCCCTGGGGCGTGCACTCGGGAACATTTGTGACCACGGATCACGGTAAATGGCCACTGATAGCAAATCAAATGACGAAGCGATCACATGTAAACAAACCGGCGTCACATCATGACGCCAGTTCCTCCCCTCTCTGTACCGATCGGTACAGTGAGAGGGGGCAAGCGGAGAGGGGGAGAGATGGCAGCAGCGCTGTGGGCTGGATGTGTAGTGCCCACAGCGCTGCTCAGTGACAGTACTCTGCCAGCACTGTGCAATACTCTGCCAGCACTGTGCAATACTCTGCCAATACTCTGCCAATACTCGCCAATACTCTGCAATAAATTTTAATAGGAAGGAAGGAAAGAAAGTGCAGTGCTCAAACCATAAATACTAAATGATCAGATGATTGCTCAATTTAAGGTGCAGTCAAATTTCAAAAACAGATAACAAATATAATAAACATAATGTTGTATCATCCTTAGAGTTTTACCATAAAAAATTTGTGAAAAAGAGTGCTCAGTGAAAAAAATTTATTAACTACTGCAAATACAGATAATATACAAACACAATTAATGAATGTATATAGTGTCCATGTAAATGTCCATATATGTATATAGCATAAAGACGTGATCAAAAACGTAAATATATAAAAAAATAAAAAAATGTGCTAGCGTGTGTGGAAAAATTAGTGATGCAACTTGATGGAGTATCACAATCAGTTTGACCATGCAGATCCCATCACCTCTATACACCAATGAAAAATGGAGGCTTACTGAGTCCCCAGTGACTCCCTTTCTAGGGGAGGTCTAATAATGCGAAATCGAGTCACAATCAGGTCACAAATGCATCCAAGGATATCCAGGTGCCGATCTCCTAAGGGTCCTCCAAGTGTATCGGGAATCTCCTATTGGCAGGAACTACTCAATGGTTCACAGCAGGTGTCCTCAGCGTATCACCAAAAAAGATAAAAATGCTCCAAATCGTGTGATACCATAATAACGGGGGTGATGATCGTTTCGTCAAACGTGTGACGTCATCAGGGGTACCAAAAATAAATTTTAATAGAAACAAAGAATTTTTTTTTTTTTTTTTTTAAACCAAATTTTCAGTCTTTGATTTATAGCGCAAAAAATAAAAAAAACAATTAAATAAAAAAAACAGCGAAAAAAAGGACAAAAAAATTAATTTGGGTACAGTATTGCATGACTGAGTAATTGTCATTCAAAGTGTGAGAGCACCGAAAGCTGAAAATTGGTCTGGTTAGGAAGGTGGGTTTAAGTGCCCAGTGGGTAAGTGGTTAAAGTGATTTTAAAGGCTCGTATTTTTTTTTTTTTAAATAAACGTTGTACTTACCTCCTCTGTGCAGTTGGTTTTGCACAGAACAGCCTGGATCCTCCTCTTCTCAGGTCCCTCTTTGGTGCTCCTAGCCCCTCCCTCCTTTGAGTGCCCCTCAGCCAGCAGCTTGCTACTGGGGGCACCCAAGCCGAGTCAGTTCTCCGTGTATCCATTCAGACACGGAGCCCTGACCTGGCCCCGCCCCCTCTCTCCCCTGAGTGGCTGGCTGACTGACTTTGACAACCGCTGGCACCGCTGCTCTGTCTCAGCCAATCAGGAGGGGATCGTGTACATCTCTGGGGAGAAAAGGGGACGGGTAGGTAATTAAGGGGGTGCTGGGGAGGCTGCTACACACATCACCACAGTAGTTTTTCCACCAGAACACAGCTGTTTTTGAATTACTTATTTGCTCTTCAGCTGCTTTTAGTTACCGTATATTCTTTCTTTTTCAGGTTGTATTTCATGCTGTTTTCTTTCACAAGGGCTTTCTGTCAGTTTTAGTACTTTGTGTTTACACAAGTGTTCAATATCCTCCTCCTCTACATGCTTCTCAGAAGTTCTCTATGGCACCCTCAGTTTACAGTTACATAAACTTTCACAGCAGAGTGCACTTTTCCATCTGATGCTCTGTATCATTTTTTGCTGCCAATATATCTTTCTAAAACTCTCCTTTTTATGACTCGTTTTTTTCAGGACATTTTGTACTATGAGCAGCTTAGATCAAATGTAATTCAGCATGACCTTTTATCCGACAACCTGATTTACAAGGTTAGTAATCTGACTTTATTGCTTTCTGTCAGAAGTCAGAAAAGATTTGTATTCTATCAAATTCATGTGAATTAATATATTTTACTCAGACGTGAAGATGCTGTCATAAACACACTGACACGGGAAGGCGCTTTATCGCCATTTCATGATGTTATTCATAAGACATGTGTTTGAGAAGATTTTCATTCTCTTTTTCATTGGATTCCATTTAGCGATGTGCAAATTCAATTGCCCTGTCATTGATCTTGGTATAACAACACATGTGGGGGGGTACAGAGGGGGCTGGGGTGCTAAATCTAATATAGCTGTTCTGTGGCCTTTTATTTTGTATCTTTGATTCGCGACAGGTATGCCAAAATAGATCCAAGATGAGTATAGAGCTATCTATTGGTATGTGTGTTCCTTGGGTCACTTGAATTTTTATCATGAAATTGTAATTTTATGATGTGTGATTAAAAGTTATGAATTTCAGACTTTATTGCATTCTACCTTGAACTTTGTTGCATGGTACCGTAAAAGTACAGTTTAGTAATATGTTTTAAGTAGTTCCTTGATCATAAACTGAAGTGTGCTGTCTTATTTATGACACGCAAAACTGAAATCCGATCGGTTACCCAGAATGCTTCGTGTGTTTTAGAATTTCTATAATTTGGAGAAGTGCAATTAGAATTTTAACCACTTCATCTCATGCTTGTATACCATTTATGGACAAGAACAAATTTGACAATTCTGCTAAATGTCTAATGATTCAGCGATGGCTTTGACATTACTAAAGATAACAAAGTAATACATATGCCACTTTTTCATAGCAGTAAGTATTATTTTCTTTCTTTCTTTCTATGTAATCCTTAAAACATACTATCCAAAAGTACCTGAATTTGCCCCTTAGAAGATTACCACTGTTTCACTAGTGTTATTCTTTAACCACTTCTTCAGTCCCGGAGGATTTGGCTGCTCAATGACCAGAGCACTTTTTACAATTTGGAACTGCGCTGTTTTAACTGGTAATTGCGCGGCCATGCAATGCTGTACCCAAACAAAATCTGCGTCCTTTTTTTCCCCACAAGTAGAACTTTCTTTTGATGGTATTTGATGACCTCTGCAATTTAATTTTTTTGCGATATAAATGGAAAGTACCAAACAGTTTGAAAAAAATAAAAGATATTTTCTACATTTTGTTATAAAAAAAATCCAATGAACTCAATTTTAGTTATACATTTAGGCCAAAATGTATTCAGCCACATGTCTTTGGTAAAAAAAAAATGTCAATAAGCGTATATTTTTTTGGTTTGCGCAAAAGTTAGTGTCTACAAACTAGGGTACATTTTCTGTAATTTATGCAGCTTTTAGTTTATGACTGCCTATCTCATTTCTTGAGGTGCCTAAATGGCAGGGCAGTACAACCCCCCTCCCCCAAATGACCCCATTTTGGAAAGTAGACACCCCAAGGAATTTGCTGAGAGGCATGTTGAGCCCATTGAATATTTTATTTTTTTGTCACAAGTGATTGAAAAATTAAAAAAATAAATAAAAAATAACACAAAGTTCCCACGGGGGGTCGGTGAATGTCGCCGTCCAGGATAATGGGTACAAAATATTAACAAGGTGGTATAGAACCCCTTCCCGCCTGCATAAATTCTCCTCCACGATCCCCAATGTATGCTGGAGGTGTAACTCGGCAGTGGGGACTATGGTCCATATATGGTGGGAATGCCCCAACATCCAACCCTTTTGGAGGGAGGCCCATGACTTTATCTCCTCGATCACCACCTACACGCTAGACTTCACACCTGCGCAATACCTTTTGCATCACACCTCCCTTTCTAGGAAAAACTATTATAAGTCCCTTGCCATGCACATGGTAAACGCAGCCAGACTATGCATCCCCAGGCACTGGCGCTCGAACCTCCCCCCGACAATCCGAGAGTGGTTTAGCGGCATCTCTAGGATTAGAGACATGGAAGAGCTGATCCATATCGCTCAGGAGAGGATGGAGAAGTTTACGCTCACCTGGGCTTGCTGGAATCATTTTACGACCACCCGAGAATACGAACACCATATCCCCTCAACCTAGGCAACCCTGACTCGCTTCATTGCTTCCCCCCATCCCCTCTGTGTGAGGCCTGGGCGGGGGACGCCTCAACCTCCCCCTCTCTTCCTCTCCTCTTCCTTCCTCTCCCCATGTCCCCCTTTTCTTCCTGCCTCCCCCCCTCTCGCACTTCCCATGTCTTCCTTCCCCCCCTAGTCTCCCCCCCCCCTCTTTTTCTTTTCTTCTTCTTCTTACCCCTTCTTGTCCTCCCACCATTCCCTATGCACCCTTTGGGTAGCAGGTGTCCTCTGGTATACACCTGTCGTACCTGGTATGTCGCACCTCTCTAGACCCCAATGGGATGGCCGTGGGCTAAACCCCACCAATTTCTATCTCTCCCAATGTTCTTTAGGGCACACGCAAGACCCATCAGACTCCTGCCCCGCTGGTTTACGTATATTGTTCTATGTTTTGTACCTGTACCGACAGACGATTTGTTTGGCAATGTTTGTGTGATCCCTTGCCTGTTTTGTATGACTTATTTTAAATAAAATCTTTATGGAAAAAAATAAATAAATAAATAACACAAAGTCATCACTAAATGATATATTGCTCACACGTGCCATGGTTATATGTGGAATTACACCCCAAAATACATTCTGCTGCTTCTCCTGAGTTTGGGGGTACCTCATGTGTGAGACTTTTTGGGAGCCTAGCCATACAGGACCACAAAAACCAAGCACCGCCTTCAGGACTCCTCACTACCTATCACAGTTTCGAAGGCCATAAAATGCCAAGATGGCACAAACCACCCCCCCCCCCCCAAAAATGACCCCATTTTGGAAAGCAGACACCCCAAGCTATTTGCTGAGAGGCATGTTGAGTCCATGGAATATTTTATATTTTGCCACAAGTTGCAGGAATATTACAAACTTTTTTTTTTTGCACAAAGTTGTCACTAAATTATATTTTGTTCAAACATGGCATGGTTATATGTGGTATTACACCCCCAAAATACATTCCGCTGCTTCTCCTGAGTATGGGGATACCTGTGTATGTGTGGGACTTTTTGGCAGTCTAACCGTGTACAAGACCCCGAAAACCAATCATCACCTTCAGGCTTTCTAAGGACGTACAGTTATGATTTCACTCCTCACTGCCTATCACAGTTTTGGAGGCAATGAAATGCCCAGATAGCACAACCCCCCCCCCCCCCCACATTACCCCATTTTGGAAAGTAGACACCCCAAGCTATTTGCTGAGAGGCATGTTGAGTATTTTGCAGATCTCGCTTTTTGTCACAGTTTTGAAAATTGGAAAAAATAAAAAATAAAATACATTTTCTTTTCTTTCTTCATTTTCAAAAATAAATGAGATCTGCAAAATACTCACCATGCCTCTTGGCAAATACCTTGGGGTGTCAACTTTCCAAAATAGGGTAATTTGGGGGGATTTTGTGCTATCTGGACATTTCAGGGCCTCCGTAACTGTGATAGGTAGTGAGGAGCAAAATCACAATTTTACGCCTTTAGAAAGACGGTGCTTGGTTTTTGGGGTCCTGTACCAGGCTAGGCTCCCAAAAATAATTTTTCCCCATACTCAGGAGAAGCAGCAAAATGTATTTTGGGGTGTAATTCCACATATAACCATGCCATGTTTGAACAATATATCATTTAGTGACAACTTTGTGTAAACAAAAAAGTTGTAATTTTCCAGAAACTTGTGGCAAAATATAAGATATTCCTTGGCCACAACATGCCTCTCAGCAAATAGCTTGAAGTTTCTTCTTTTTTGCTAAAAAATTACTTTGAACCCCCAAACATTATATATTTTTTTAAAGCAAAGGCCCTACAGATTAAAATGGTGGGTGTTGCAACTTTTTTTTTCACACATTATTTGCGCAGCAAATTTTCAAAGGCAAAAAAAAACACATTTTAATGCACTAAAACACACTATATTGCCCAAATGTTTGATGAAATAAAAAAGATGATCTTATGCCGAGTACATGGATACCAAACATGACATGCTTTAAAATTGCGTACAAACGTACAGCGGCCACAAACTTCATACATTTTTAAAAGCCTTTAAAATCCTTTACAGGTTACCACTTTAGATTTACAGAGGAGGTTTACTGCTAAAATTACTGCCCATCGATCTGACCTTCGCGGTGATACCTCACATGCATGATGCAATTGAGGTTTACATATGACATCAGACTGAAGCTTGTGTTCGCCTATGTGCGTGAGCATGAGGGGATAGGGCTGCTTTTTTATTTTGCTTTTTTGTTTTATTTTTAAACTGTTCCTTTCATTTTTTTTTTTATAGTTATCTCAGGGAATGTAAATATCCCCTATGATAGCAATAGGTAGTGACAGGTACACTTTTTTGAAAAATATTGGGGTCTATTAGACCCTAGATCTCTCCTCTGCCCTCAAAGCAGCTGACCACACTCAAGATCGGTGTGATAAAATGCTTTCCCAATTTCCCAATGGCGCTGATTATATCCGCCGAAACCTACGTCATGAAATTCTCATAGCTTCTGGTTTCTTAGGCCATAGAGCTGATTAGAGTTATCCTGGTCTCTGATCAGCTCTATCGTCAGCTGGTGGAACCACCGGCTGCATTCTCTGGTTCCCTGTTGGAACAGGAGAGCCAGAGAAAACAATGGAAAACGGTGGGGGGTGGCGTCTAGAGGCTAATTAGCCACTAGGATTGCTTTTTTTTTTGATCAAAAAAAATGTTTATTGAGCATAACACAAACGGATACATATTCGAATGCATGGTGCAACATGCACCATAATCAAGGGTAAAACATCTGACATAGCTGTGCATATAATAGCAGAGTAATATTGCAGGTATACCGAGATTTCGTATAGGGGACCAGGCGGAGCAAGCAGGCGGGGGCAGGAGAGGGCGTGGTTTGCGAGACTGAGCTATGATGGCGGGCGGGGGTTCAGGCCAGTGTGAGCATATGGTAGGTGGGGCTGTGCCTAATCAGAGGTTGACGGGAGGCCTCGCCTAAGAGGGGCGAAGCTAGGCGGGTGTGGGTCAGTACAGGTGGCGGAGTCCTCTACCCACCTGTCCCAGATTTTATTAAACTTTGCCGGGCATCCTCTGTGCTTGTAGAGCACCTTTTTGTAGGGGAGTGTGGCATTGATCGTCCCCTTCCATTGCTGGATGGTGGGAGGTGCTGCTCTGATCCAGGTGCGAGCGATTAGCAGCCTGGCTAGGAAAAGTGATTCCTGGAGAAATGTGCTGAGGTGTTTTTCCTCTTCTGGGAGGGGGAGGATGCCGAGGAGACACTGGCGGGGGCACAGGGTCAAGGGAGACCCCATTCGATCGTGGAGGAACTTGACAATCTGAGACCAGTATTCTTGGAGTTTTGGGCATGACCATAGTAGGTGGTAGAAGGTGCCTCGTGGGTCACCGCATTTGGGGCATGAAGGGCTTGTATCAGGTTTGAATTTGGACAGTCGGATGGGGGTGAGATAGGACCCGTGGAGCATATATAGGTGTGTGAGCCTATCTGACAGTTTGGGGGAGACCTTTTTTGAGGCAGCTAATGCATCTTCCCAGTCGTCGTCCTCAACCACCCCCAGGTCCGCCTCCCACTTAGTTTTGAGGTGGAATGCCTGTTCGGTGGCCGCTGGCGTTATAAGGTGGTTATAGAAAAAGGAGGTCAATCTCCTGGGGTCTTGGCCACGGACCACATTCGTGATTGGTAGGGCCTCGAGTCTGGGGATAGTTTCACCGAATTGGGAGTTGAGGGCATGGCGGAGCTGGAGGTAGCGGAAAAGCATGCGGCCGGGGAGGTTGAATTCGTCCTTGAGGGCACTTTGAGAGAACTTGAAAAAGGAAAATAATGCCATTGTTTATCCACTGGTTTTGATCTGGGACGGTGTGCAGTTCGGGGAGTTGGGGGTTATCCCACAGAGGTGTGTATGTGTGGAACGCAGGGGCCTTGGTGATGGTGGTGGCTTGTCGCCACACCTTGCAGTGATGAAACAGCATGGTATGTTTGGAGGTAAGGGGTCTAGAGGTACCACGCATGAGGATCCGGAAGGGGTGAATGACCTGGTCAAAGTGTGGTGAGCAGATTAGGGTGCTATAGCGGTCTTTGTCTGTATGATTGTAATAGTAGAAATGCGACAGTTGTGCAGCGATGTAGTACAGGAGGAGGTCTGGAAGGGCAGTGCCACCGAGGTGGGCAGGGCGTTTCAGAGTATCCCAGGAAAGTTTGTGACGGGATGCGCCCCACACAAATGTGTTGAGGATGGCCTCCATTGACTTGAAGGTTCACCTAATCACCTGGCAGCTTCCTGATGACGCAAAACTAAGTTGCGAAACGCGTAGAGGCTGCTGGGTATTTTCGCATACATGTCACTTCCGGTAGAGGTGGTTCAGGCGAGGAAGAGGCTTGGTACACATACAAACGAGAAATCAGCACAGAGACACCAGCGAAAGGGTCTCACAATACACATGGCTGGAAACGCTCAGTGCCAGCGCAAGGCACCTAAGCATGTGAGTTTATTAAATGCTTTCTTTTTAAATAAAAGTTTTTAAGACATACTTCACCATTGGAGGCATATGTTATTATCTTTTTTTGGGGAGAGTGGAGCATATGTGACCCCCCACACTAGGAAATAGGAAATTGCAGGAACCAGGAACTAGGAACTTGCAGGAACCTACAGATAGGACTGGTTATCCAGAAATAAACCATACGCCCTACATTTACCTTGATGTGGTGAGTGACCCATTGCATAGCAGGTGGTGGATACACTAGGAGGACTTTGCACAATGAATGTCTAATAGAAGCACTGCAAACACACGGTGGTGTCACGTATTGGAACTTTTTATTTTCACCTTTATATTTATACCTATTGGTTTAATATTTACCATTGAATATTTTTTTATTATATATATTTTTTTCACATTATTGATGGTATTACTGTTATAGATGTATGGATCTTGAAATATTGTAAAAGCACCATGATGATATATTTTTTATAAAACGCATGATTGATGCGGTCAAAATTTGAAAATAGCTAATAGCACATAGCATTTTTTCACCTAGCACTCTGAACCCATATGAAGGGATAGTAAAAACACACTACTAACTAGAATTTTAATACTTTACTTTACCTAGTTAGGGAGAACAAAGTAATTTATATTTTCTTTGAGCACATAGCACTTTAAAAAAAAAAAAAAAAAATTGGGTTACCAAACACTGGTGGGTGAATATTATTCTCAAAACTGCTGCACACCATAATAATAAAATAACAACTAATAGAATTACCAAACACAATTAATTGGTGCCGGTACCGTTATATCTGTATATTTTTTAGTACAGGAGGAGGTCTGGAAGGGCAGTGCCACCGAGGTGGGCAGGGCGTTTCAGAGTATCCCAGGAAAGTTTGTGATGGGATGCGCCCCACACAAATGTGTTGAGGATGACCTCCATTGACTTGAAGGTTCTAGGAGGTATGCTGAGGGGGGCATGCCAGAACAGATAGAGCAGCTTGGGGAGGAGGATCATCTTAACCAGATTTATCCGTCCCATCACCCCTAGGGGAAGGCGGGACCACACCTGGGTTTTGGTTTTGAGCAAGGAGAACAGGGGTTCTATGTTTAAGTTGACATAATCCATCAGGTTTCTGGAGCATTGTACACCTAGGTACTTCATTTGATTAGCACTAACGAGAGGGAGTGCTGCCTGAGATGCAGACGGGGCGCCCAGGTCAATTGGAAGGATCTGGGATTTGGTCCAGTTTATTTGTAGCCCGGAGTACTCCCCAAACTGCTCTATCAGCCCCAGAGCCGCCTCGAGGGAGGGGCCCGAGTCTTCCAGGTACAGCAGCATGTCGTCTGCGTACAGACTGATAGTCTCAACGAGAGATCCAGAGCGGAGGCCTTTGATGTGGGGGTGGGACCGGATAGCGATGGCGAGTGGTTCTACCGCCAGGGCATAAAGCAGGGGGGAGATCGGGCAGCCCTGACGAGTGCCCCTGGACAGCGGGAAAGAATCTGAGATCCTGCCATTGACCTGGATCCGGGCAGTGGGGGTCTGATATAGGAGCTGAAGCCATTTTATGAATTTGGGGCCGAAGCCGTATCTGTGTAGGCACTCCCAGAGATAGCTCCACTCAACGGAGTCAAATGCCTTTGCAGCGTCTAGGCTCACCACCACCCTGGATCCAGTATTGTCATGGGCAGCCTGTAGGTTCATAAAGAGTCTGCGGAGGTTGAAAGCTGTATTTTTGTTGGGCATAAACCCAGTCTGATCTGGGTGGATCAGGCTGAGTATGACTGCGTTGAGTCTCAGTGCAAGGATTTTGGCTAATATTTTTACGTCTAGTTGGAGGAGAAAGATGGGGCGGTAAGATTCTGGGTAGAGGGGGTCTTTGCCGGGTTTGGGGATGAGTACTATGAGAGCCTCCCCCATGGAAGGGGGGAGGGTGGCAGCGTCGAATATGTGGGTGTAGAGTGTTTGCAGCTTGGGGATTTCCTTAAATTGGGCATAGAACTCTAAGGGCAGGCCGTCCGAGCCCGGGGCCTTGGAGGGTGGGAGTAGGGCAAGTGCCTCTACTATACACTCAGAAGTGATAGGGGCTTCTAGGATAGACCGTTGGGTCTGGGAGAGTGTGGAGAAGTTGATGGGGTGCAGGAACTGAGAGAGTTCAGTGTGCGTGTGGCGTGACGTAGAGGTGTATAGGTTGGAGTAGAATAGCCTAAACTCCTCCGCCACCGAGTCCGGGTCCGATGTCACCTCCCCAGCTGCAGTCCGAAGCTGAACAACGACTGGAGGACTATGATCCAGATGGGCCATGTATGCTAGTAGCTTGGCCGCACGTTCGCCGTGTTCATATACCCGCTGTTTACAGAAAAAATACCCTGTTTTGCCTTTTCAAAGTGTAAGTGGTTGGCCAGCCTGGACTGCATCCGGAGAAGGGAAGCGTTCGCCGTTGAGGGATCAGGGAGGAATATTTGCTCAAGGGAGTCAAGTCTTTCTTCGGCTTGCTGGAGTATTTTCTTGGATGTGGATTTGTGCCTATTTATACGTGTGGATAGGAGGAGCCTGGCATGGAGCTTAAAAGCTTCCCAGACTGATCCGGCAGGTGCCGTTCCCTCGTTTATGTGGAAGAAATGGATCCATTCTCTTTGCACGGTGTCTAAATCAGACAAGACCGTGAGCCAGAACGGGTTCAATCTCCAGACCCGGAGGGGAGAGGCAGTGGGTAGTCTCAGTGTCATCCAGTATGGAGAGTGATCCGAGAGCACCCTGGTATCGAATCCCACATCCAGAAGATCAGGTAGCAGAGCGGGAGAGAGTAGGATCATGTCTATACGGGACATGGCTTGTTGCGATGGGGTGTAGCAGGAGAAGGCTATCTTGGTGGGGTGTTTGTATCTCCAGGTGTCTGTCATGGCGAATTCAGTTGCAAACTTGCCAAATCTGGTGGTGTATTGGGGGGGGGGGGGGGGGCGGGGTGGTCGTGCTGAGTCTGTCTAAACTGGGGTTAATCGTCGTGTTAAAGTCGCCCACCCAGATAGCAGGTACCGTAGGGAATTTGGTCATGAAGGCTAGTCCTTCCTGCAGCGCATGGAATTGGAAGGGCGGGGTATGTAAAATGCCATTATTAGTAGCTCCCTTTCATCTACCGTGGAGTGAAGAAACAAAAATCTGCCCAGTGGGTCAAGCTGCAGGTCATGCAGCTGAAATTGTACTGTTTTGGCAATGAGGACAGCTATACCCCGAGAGTTGGAGGTGTGGGGAGCGTTGTATAACCAACCTACCCATGGCTTCTTCAGTGCCCTCTGGGATTGGCCAGTGAGGTGTGTTTCAACTAGGATAGAGATATCAGCTCGCAAGCGTTTAAGGTGGGTGAGGACTGCCAAACGCTTAGGTTTAGCACATAGGCCACGGACGTTCCAGGTAATTATTTTAAGCGTAGCCATGTGGTATATTGAAGGGTGCAGAGGTACTATCAAGTACTATGCTGGTAACGCCTGGTATGATAAGAGGGTTAGTGGTCCCGCAGGAATCACCGTGGCCTGACCTGGGTTCAGCGTGCTCCGGTTGTACCCCCCGTGTCTCGATAAGGCAGGGGGGTCACTCATACATTGCATCCTAGAGGTATACAGTGCTATGCATATCAGATAATAAGTAAACAATACATAAAGTATACAAACTGTAAATGGTAACATGCCATCTCTGGACCAGCGTGGCATAGTGTTCAAACAATCACTCTCCACATCCGTGGTAGTGATAGCTGGCCAGGGAAACAAAATTGTAACAGCTTTGAACAAGTGCCAGGTCAAAGAGTCAATAGCACAAGTGTCCTCGATCCCGAGGGTGACCATGGCAGTATCCCGGGGCGGCAGGGGGGACACACTGTAAAGCGCACAGCTTGGTGGTATACAGGGTGTGCGAACAGTCTGAGTGAGGACTCAAAGTGCACAGGGGAGAGGGGGTACCTGAGAATACGTGGTATCTGGTAGTGGGGGGGAACCGGGTATCAAAGGGGGTGTTGGTGGGGAGTGTGGTGCCACCGTTTGGGGGCACAGAGTCGGATGTGCGGCGGGCTGCAGCAGCCAGTCCAACAGGCCTCGTACAAGCTCGTGAGCATAGGAGGAGGGGGGGGGGAAAGGGAAGGATAATGGTGGGACACACATGTCTGCGGATGGGTGCTCATGCCATGATTACGGCTCGGTGAGGCGGGCAGCAAGTCTCCTTGGGAGCGAGGGACAAGCGTATTGGTTTGTTGTAGTTCATGAGGTTATCCATCCGTTGGTTCGGCTCAGGTAAGTCAGCGGCAGGGGACGGTGGGGGGGGGGGGGATCGTTCCAGGTCTGCAACCAGTGGGTCCATGCCGGTTACATGGGAGCGCTGGTGAGTGATAGGATGGTCACCGGGCATGCAGTGTGCCTAAAGGCATAGTCAGGGGATCGGTTTAGAGCGGGGTTGAGGCGGCAGGAGGGGGGGGGGTGAGCAGGAGGGGATACACTCACATTTTGAAGGCGGATGAGCACGATCACGATTCCCCTGAGCAGATCATGGATGCAGCTGTACGGTGTAGGTTGCGGGCTTCATCTGTGGGCCGGACCGGTCCAGCCAGGATATGACGGCAGCGGGGTCCTCAAAGAACTGGGCCTTTCCATCGCGGGTCACTCGAAGCCTTGCCGGGAACAGCATTGCATACGGTAAATGGTGGATGCGCAGTTGTCGCTTCGCCTCCGTAAACTGCGCACGCTTCTTCTGCACCTCGGCGGAGAAATCCAGGAACACCGCGATTGTCACATTGCCGACCGGGATGTTCCCACGTTCACAGGTGAGGCGCAGCACGGTGTCCCGGTCTCTGTATTTAAGCAGTTTTGCGATGAAGGTTCTCGGGGGAGCACCGGCTGGGGGAGGACGTGCTGCGAGGCGGTGAGCGCGCTCTATAACAAAGGTGGAGGAGAAGGCCTCTCTCCCGTATGTCTTGATGAGGAGATTCTCTAAGTAGGTAGGGGGGTCTGAGCCTTCAGCCCGTTCCGGAAGGCCCACGAAGCGGAGGTTGCATCTCCTCCTGAGCCGGTTCTCCATATCGTCTTGCTTATGGAGGACGGTGCTGAGCTGATGCTGTAGCTGCTCTGTAGATATTTGGAGCGGGGTGATGTCCGCCTCCTTTCTGGCTACTCTGCGCTCCGTCTCGGTGGCCCTGTCCCGCAGCTTTTGGATGTCCTGGATGAGGGAGATGTCGACTTTTACCTCCTCTATCTTTGAAGTGAGCGTGGTCTGGCACACAGAAACTGCCTCCAGAATCTTGGCTGTGTCGCCGGAGGTGGGCTCCTCCGCAGCCTGCACGCGGCCGACGCCATCTTCCTCCTCGGCTGCCTGTCCCTCATGGTGGTATTTGGCCAGCTTAGCAGCGGCCTCTGAGGCCCGTTTTGGTGGCGACATGGAGCCCGCGGTGTACACGGTTCTTCAGGGCTATTGTTTTGGGTGATTGTGTCCGAAAATCCCCAGAGGATAAGGTATAAGGATGGTATCTCAGGCAGAGCTCTCACTCCACACTCCCTACGCCATGAAGCTCCAGGCCACGCCCCCCACTAGGATTGCTTTTACATGAAATCCGACCGCTGGCTGAAAAGAATGTTGCCAAGATGATACCTAAACCTGCAGGCATCATTCTGGTATAACCACTCAGTCCAGCAACATACCAGTACGTTGCTGGTCCTTATTGGGCATATATTGTAAAGTTATTTTTTTGTCATGCAGCCTGCGGGCTGAACGAAAAAAAGAGATTGATCGGTGGGTATGCCCACCATTAGAATACCGCCCTTCATCCACCCACTTCTAATGATGGGTATACATGCACAATTTTATTTTTTATTTTTTAACTCTGGTGGCTCCTACAGCGCTGGAGTCGCTGATTTTCGTATCGTGAGAGCAAACGCTGTTGCTGTCAAGATAAATAAATCAGTGCTGCAGCTGAATGGCGTACCTGAAAAGCAAACAATGGTAATGATAAAACATTAACTCAATAAAACAACTTGTGATTTTTTTTAACGCAATCTCTGCCTAAAAAATATATGCCGAAGCATGGGGTCAATCCACCCCTAATGTTAGGAGCAAATCGCTCCTCCACCCCTGCCCCCATGGTTCGGCATATATGCTCCTTTTTTTTTTTAAACTGTGGTGGTGAAATCACCTCCTACAGCGCTGGAGTCATGGCTTTACATATGGTGGGAACAACCGCTGTTGCTGTCAGAATAAATAAACCCGTGCTGCAGCTGAATGGCGTACCTGCTAAGCAAATGATGGTTAATAATAAAACAAAGTAACATCACAGTATAACAGTAAGACATACCATACCTGCAAAGCAAATACAATAACACATAGTAAAAATAAAACATTACAGTTCTAAAATACAGTAACAGAGAGAGAGAACAACCGATATAGAATAGAGAGCAAACAATAGAGCGGACATTAGAGAGCGAACATAAGAGAGAAAACATTAGAGAAAAAAAAAAAAACGCAACTATTTTTGGCTTTTTTATTTATTTATTTATTTTTTGCACTTTTATATAAACGTTCCAGATTAGGGTCTCTCAAAATATGAAGGCCATCTCATCTTTCGAGACCCTGTGTAAGTGTGCCTAGGACTGTACAATGCTGTACCCTAAGCTAATACTTCACTAGTCTGTGGTAGCGTTCAAAACAGTCACCAATGCAAAGACCAGGTTGGTCAGGACAGGAGGGACAATAAAAGCGCGTGCCACGCCTATATCTGTGCTTTCTACAGACGCAACATCTTCTTTGGGTACCAGGGAGGACATGCGGAAAATGCCTCCCATGCTGGCTCACTGCATTTGGATTGGGAAGTTGGGCCACAGTACCGTCTGGAAACAGAAGGGCTGTGAGGATCTCTTCCTGCAATTTAAGGAAGGATCCAGTTTGTCCTAAAGCCTTTTTTAGCACATAAGCATTCAGCAGAGCCAATTGGAATAAGTATACAGACACTTTTTTTATACCAGCGTCTGCCATTACGGGCAATTAGGTACAGCGCCAACAACTGGTAGTTGAGGTCCACCCCTCCCATATTAAGGTTATATTCGTGGACACAGAGGGGTTTCTCCACAACACCAGTTGCCGTAAAAATTTGGACTGTCTTGTCTGCGTGAAGGGAGGGCAGAACAAAAACATTCTTATTATCACTCCACTTCACAGTGAGCAAATTGGTACATTTCAAGCAGGCTCTCCCCCAGCCTAAGATGGGAATCTACAAGCCGCTGGAGTAAGCACGTTGCCACATGCGCCAATTCCATGATCAAACGGGACTAAAAAGTGGCACACTTCTGTAATAATTGTCCACATACAAGTGGTACCCCTTTCCGAATAAGGGTGACATCAAGTCCCACACAATCTTACCAGTGCTCCCTATGTAGTCTGGGCAGTTTTACGAATCTACGTAACTATCTATTCCCTCGTAAACCACAAAAATGATAGGTATAGCCTGTTGCCCTGTCACACAGCTTATACATCTTGACCCCGTATCTGGCAGGCTTGCTTGGAAGATACTGTTTGAATGACAAGCGGCCAGAAAACTTAATCAGGGACTCATCAACACAGACAACTTGATTGTGAGTAAACAAGGCTACAAACTGCTGGTTGAAGTGGTTTACGAGGGGCCGAATTTTGTAGAGCCGATCGTATTCAGGGTCACCCTGAGGAGTTCATTGTCATTGAAATGCATGAACCGCAAGATCTGCTCGTATCGTGTCCTGGTCATGGAGGCAGAGAACACGTGAATTTGGTCAGTGGACCAATATGACCGCAACTCACTTTTTTTAGTTATGCCAATGAGGAGGAAGGTCTTAAATTCGGAGACCGTAATAGGTCTCCAATCTGGCAAGGGTCAACTGGGGATTAGCGGCAATGAATTGACCAGCATACAAATTGCTTTGGTCCACAATAGATCTATAGAGAGCTTCCGTGAAAAACAGCGAATAAAAATCAAGTGATGTAAAATCAACTGTTTCCACCTGAATCCTGGGTTGGCCAGTGAATGGGCGAAGTACGGGTGCTGCAGAAGTGGTTGGTTCCCAATTTTGATTGGCAAATGCAGCAGGAAGGGCACTATGGGCTCAACGGACCTGTCTTTGTCTTCTTGGTGGCAGCAGGACACTAGTTGTGCTAGCCACCTCACCAGCTTGAACTGCACTTATGGGACTCGTCACGTCACCACGTGATACTGCAGTGCTGGATGTACGACCAGGATGTACTAGGTCACTGGTGCTTGCCAGTTCACCAGAAGGATGAGCGGCACGAGTACTGCCTCTCTGCTCCATACGAGAGCCCTGCGGTTCTTGCACCTCAACAACAGCAGAAGAACGGGGTCGGGTACGCCAGACCTTGGCAGGGACCACTACTCCATCGTCAGAGCTATCTGGCAGGGTGCCGCTGCTGTCTACGGGTTCATATTCTGAGCCTGAATCTGACAGATGGGTGAGTTCCTCTTCACTCTCATCTGTCATGCTCTGAAACGTGTAGGTCTCTTCACTAGTGTACCTTCGATTTGACATTTTGGCCTCTAAATTTACTGGTACACTTGTGAGACTCACAGGAAAAAAAAGCACTGACTGTCAGCGACTGCTTCCAAAGCCAGACTGACTCTGCGAATACTGCAGTTATGTGTTTTGTTAGTGACGGTGATCGATTGATACTGTACTTGGGTGGGCTGGGCTGGCCGGAGGGGCTAAACGTAGGTGCTAGCAGGTATCTGGGCTGATCCCGCTAACATTGCGTTTTTGGCAATCCTGAACTACTGGGGATGCTAGTATAGATCTGATCAGATCAGATATTGATCCGTTCAGACACTATACTACTAAGGGAGGTGTATGGTGCATGCGTGGGTGTTGGCACTACTGGCACTAATCTGACGCTGCCTGAGCCGACGCAAACCCTAATTGATGCTGAAACCTAACTGATATCACCCGCCGGGTGATCAGGGGGTTAAACACTTTTTTAGGTAATATAAGGCGGGTGCCCTGACGCTATAAAAAAATAACTAGCTAACCAGCGTCACCGCTATACTAATACGGTGATCACTGGTGACGGGGTGATCAAGGGGTTAAACCTTTTATAGGGGGGGTAGAGGGGGCCCCTAGACCTAACGCTGATTAGTGTCACAAATGACACCAGTACAGGGAGTGAAGGGATTAACTGGGGGGGGGGGGGGCGATCGGGGGTTGACAAGTGTCCCTATGTCTACTGTGTCAGTGTACTGTTGGTGCAACTCACGTTTGAATGTCCTCTCTCCTCTCTCCTCTCTCTGGAATGGAAAAGAATTCAATGAGGAGAGATGACATCACTTCCCCTGTCTGTGTTTACACTTGCACAGGCAGGGGAGGATTTCATTCGTCAGGACCGATCAGTAGATCGGTTTTGAAACTAATCTGAACGTCGAGGCCGCCATAACATAACGTCGCTTCGCCAACTCGTGCCATTCTGCCACAGTAAAACTGCGGCGACTGGTCGGGAAGTGGTTAAATGTCCCCCTGTGCAAGTCTTAAAGAGGAAGTAAAGCCTATTTAAAAAAAAAAAAAAAAAAACGGAACCTGCAAGGCAAAGGCATAATGAGCTAGTATGCATAGCATACTAGCTTATTATGAATGACTTACCTGAGAACGAAGCCCCCGAAGCGACCCTCATCCACGATCTTCTGCGCCGCCATCAAACCCAGAGTGACTTCCGGGTCTCGCCGCTCCAGCGCTGTCATTCGCTGGAACGGCGATGACGTCACTGGACCTACAGGTAAGCCTTAATCTAGGCTTACCTGTAGGTCAAAGTGGTTTGTAAGGGTTTACAACCACTTTAAACTTACCTGTCCTTACTACTACAAGATCTTTGCTGTGCTCCCTGCTGAGAACAAAACAGCTGCTACTTCATACTTTAACCACTTCAATACAGGGCTTTTTAAACACCCTTCCTTACCAGAGCACTTTTTGCGATTCGGCACTGCGTCGCTTTAACTAACAATTGCGCGGTCGTGCGACGTTACACCCAAACAAAATTGACGTCCTTTTTTTCCCACAAATAGAGCTTTCTTTTGGTGGTATTTGATCGCCCTGCGGTTTTTATTTTTTGCGCTATGAACAAAAGAAGAGCAACAATTTTGAAAAAAAACACAATATTTTTTACTTTTTGCTATAATAAATATCCCATTTTTTTTTTTAAAAAAACAATTTTTTTCCTCAGTTTAGGCCGATACGTATTCTTCTACATATTTTTGGTAAAAAAAATCGCAATAAGCGTATATTGATCGGTTTGCGCAAAAGTTATAGCGTCTACAAAATAGGGGATAGATTTATTGAATTTTTTTTTTTTTTTTTTTACTAGTAATGGCGGCGATCTGCGTTTTTTTTTTTCGTGACTGCGACATTGCGGCGGACACTTCGGACACTTTTGACACATTTTTGGAACCATTCACATTTACACAGCGATCGTTGCTATAAAATTGCAATGATTACTGTGTAAATGTGACTGGCAGGGAAGGGGTTAACACTAGAGGGCGCTGGAGGGGTTAATGTGTTCCCTAATAGACGTGATTCTAACTGTAGGGGGAGGGGACTTAAGGGGAGGAGACCGATCATGTGTTCCTCCGTACTGGGATCACATGATCGGTCTCCTCTGCACTGACAGGACGTGGAGCTGTGTGTTTACACACACAGCTCCACGTTCCCGCCCGGTTCCGTTGTTTTAACGGGCAATCGCGGGTGCCCGGCGGACATCGCGGCCGCCGGGCACTCGCACCGGGTCCCGAGCGATGCCGCGGCGCGCGCGCGCGCCCCCCAGGCGGCCGGGAATCCGAGGACGTCATATGACGCCCACCCAGGATGGTAGATCCACCTTGTGGGCGTCATATGACGGCGGGCTGTATTGAAGCGGTTAATGGCCTGTACTTGCGATTAGAAATTAGTCCGAAAAATACAGATTTCAAAGCAATCGTACGATAATCTGATCATTAGTACACTGCTTTTGAGAGCAGATTAGGACAGTTCATCTGAAATTATCTGATGGAACAAGCACAAAAAATGTTCTCGTTTGATACCAGATCGTACGATTTTCATTTAATCAGTACAGTTGTCGTTCAAAAATACAATACAAGTTCACTACAGCACATTATATCACTTCCAAAATATTATTCTGTCGTACGATAATTTTCATCACTATAGTAAACTCTTCATTTTCGATATGAGGCTAGCATGCAAAGAAAAATATGGACGATCATTCATCTGATAATCTCATTGTGTTTACCAGGCATTAGTCTCCCAAAGAAGCTGCGCTTCTTCCCTGCTGCAATCGCCATTCATCCCTATTAAAATGTATCTACTGTTGAGATGAATAAGCATGGCCTTTCCCTAGGAATAAATGTAATTTGGGCTGGCAAGGAGAAGAGTCCAGCCAGGAGACCAACTTTTAAGCAGTGTCTGGAGCCAGAGAGGATTACAAGAGAGCCACCCACTGCATTGGAAGGTCCATTCACCAGGAAGGAGGGGGGTTTAAAAATAAGTGGGTTAGGGACAAATGGCTTTGAGGTTCACATGGCTTTCTGTTTAACAATGGTAGTTGGTGTAGAGAGGGCAATATACAGGGAATTGTGTGGCATTGTTGGGCCCACTCTATTAGGACCTTGGGCACTGTTCTTGGGTTAAATCCCACATGAGTTTGGGCTTAATGTTACATAGTTATATAGTAGGCGAGGTTGAAAAAAGACACAAGTCCATCAAGTCCAACCTATGTGTGTGATTTTATGTTAGTATTACATTGCATATCCCTCTATGTGGTCGTTCAGGTGCTTATTTAATAGTTTTTCTAAATTATCGATGCTCCCCACTGAAACAACTGTCTGTGGAAGAGAATTCCACATCCTTACTGCTCTTACAGTAAAGAACCCTTTACGCAGTTTAAGGTTTAGTGAATGGCCGCATTTTCTTATTAAATTCCCTTTTGCTGAAAAGTTTTATCCCTATTGTGGGGTCACCAGTACAGTATTTGTACATTGAAATCATATCCCCTCTCAAGCGTCTCTTCTCCAGTTCAGTGCTTGTAACTTTTCCTCATACCTAATGCCCTCCAGTCCCTTTATTAGTTTTATTGCCCTTCTCTGGACTCTCTCCAGTTCCAGCACATCCTTCCTGAGGACTGGTGCCCAGAACTGGACAGCATACTCCAGGTATGGCCGGACCAGAGTCTTGTAGAGTGGGAGAATCATCATTTTATCTCTAGAGTTAATCCCCTTTTTAATGCATACCAATATTCTGTTTGCTTTGCTTGCAGCAGCTTGGCATTGCATGCCATTGCTGAGTCTTTCATCTACTAGGACCCCCAGGTCCTTTTCCATCCTAGGTTTCCCAAGAGGTTCTCTCCCCCAGTGAGTAGATTGCATTCATATTTTTGCCACCCAAATCCATTATTTTAAATTTTTCTACATTAAACTTAATTTGTCATGTAGTTGCCCACTCCATTAATTTGTTTAGATCTTCTTGTAAGATTTCCACATCCTGCGGAGATGTTATTGCCCTGCTTAGGTTAGTATTGTCCGCAAATACAGAGCTTGAGCTGTTTATCCCATCCTCCAGGTAATTTATGAATAAATTAAATAGAATTGGTCCCAGGACTGAACCCTAGGGGACACCAATTTCCACCCGGACCATTCCGAGTACTCCCCATTTATCACTACCCTCTAAACTCGCCCCTGTAACCAGGTTTCAATCCATGTACTCACCCTATGGTCCATGCCAACGGACCTTACTTTGTACAGTAAACGTTTATGGGGAACTGTATCAAATGCTTTTGCAAAATCCAGCTAGACCACGTCTACAGGTCTTCCTTTATCTAGATGGCAGCTCATCTCCTCGTAGAAGGTTAATAGATTGGTTTGCAAGAACGATTCTTCATGAATCCATGCTGAAATCTTGTATATAGTTCCTTATCATCCCCTCCAAGAGCTTGCATTCAATTGATGTTAGGCTAACTGGTCTGTAATTCCCAGGGATGCATTTTGGCCCTTTTTAAATATTGCTGCTACATTGGAGAAAAGCCAATCAGCTGGTACCATTCCAGTCCGTAGACTGTTCGTAAAAATTAGGAACAATGGTCTGCCAATTACTTTTCCTTAAGGACCCTCAGGTGCAAGCCATCTGGTCCCAGTGACTTAAAGAGGAAGTAAAGTCAACAAAAAAAAAATGACACCCTGCAAGGCAAAGGCATAATGAGCTAGTATGCATAGCATACTAGCTCATTATGAATTACTTACCTGAGATCAAAGCCCCTGCAGCAGTCCTCGCCAACCTCCTCCGTCGCCGACATGATACCCGGAGTGACTTCCGGGTATCGCGGCACCGGCGCTGTGACTGGCCGGAGACGTGATGACAACATCTTCGCTTTCACTTGCGGCGCGCTCAGTGTGCCTGTGCCGTTGTCTATGGCGCGCATGCGCCGTAGACCTCGTGCCTGTTTTTTGGAACATATCTCCTTAACCGTGTAGGTTAAGGAGATATTTCTTGGACCTACAGGCAAGCCTTAATCTAGGCTTACCTGTAGGTCAAAGTGGTCTGTAAGGGTTTACAACCACTTTAATGTTACATTTTTCAAGTCTCTTTCTAATTCTCTCCTCTGTTAGCCATGAGGGTGCTTCCTGTGATGTGTCATGAGGATAAACATTGCCGTTTTGGTTACTGAAGCCCCCCGATTCCCTTGTGAAGATTTATTTTTTTATATTTTCGCCATCTCTCCATCCTTAGTAACCAGATTCCCTTCATCATTCTTTATGGGACCAATATGATCTAACCTCCCTTTCTTACCATTTATGTATTTAACCACTTGCCGACCGCTGTCGGCACATATACGTTGGCAGAATGGCACGGCTGGGCAAAGTAACGTACTCACCTGCCATGAGCTCTGTGCCCGCGGGTCCCACGGACTCAATCGCCACGGGGATACCCGTGATCATGTCACGGAGCTGAAGAATGGGGAGATGCCGATGTAAACAGTATCTCCCTGTTCTGCCTAGTGACAGGACACTGATCGTCTGCTCCCTGTCATCGGGAGCAGCGATCAGTGTGGTGTCGCACACAGCCCATCCCCCAGACAATTAGAAACACTCCCCCAGGACACACTTAACCACACCCTAGTGGTTAACCCCTTCACTGCCAGTGAAATTTTTACAGTAATCAATGCAATTTTATAGAATCGATCACTGTATTAATGCCAATGGTCCCAAAAATTTGTCAAAATTGTCCGATGTGTCCGCCATAATGTCGCAGTCATGATAAAAATCTCTGATTGCCGCCATTACTAGTAAAAAAAAATTATTAATAAAAATTCCATAAACCTATCCCCTATTTTGTAGACGCTATAACTTTTGCGCAAACCAATCAATAAACGCTTATTGTGATTTTTTTTTTTTTTTTACCAAAAATATGTAGAAGAATACGTATCGGCCTAAACTGAGGAAAAACATATTTTCTTTTTATATTTTTGGGGGATATTTATTATAGCAAAAAATAATGCGTTTTTTTTTCCCAAAATTTACGCTCTTTTTTTGTTTATAGCGCAAAAAATAAAAAACTGCAGAGCTGATCAAATACCACTAAAAGAAAGCTCTATTTGTAAGAAAAAAAGGACGTAAATTTTGTTTAGGAGCCATGTCGCACGACCGCGCAATTGTCAGTTAAAGCGACGCAGTGCTGAATCGCAAAAAAACGCTCTGGTCAGGATGGGGGAAAATCCTTCCAGGGCTGAAGTGGTTAAAGAATTTCTTGGGATTTTGTTTTACTCTCCTCTGCTATGTGCCTTTCGTGTCCTATCTTAGCCGCCCTGATTGCACCCTTACATTTCTTGTTCCATTCGTTTGTAAAGTTGGAATGCTGATGGAAAACTTGGTCCCCCCCCTCTAAAAAAAACAACATGCCAAACATGGGGGAGGAAGACCTAAAGCAGAACTTCCCCTTTTGGGTGGACTTCTGGTTTAAATTGTAATCTGATTGAGAGCAGAGACTGATGTGACTGTACAGTATACAGTATATGTAAAATTGACAGCGTTATATAAGTAGCTTGAAATAATAATAACGTAATAATTATAATATTATGTCATTAGAGATCATTTTTATATAGTTATGATTCCCTTTCTTTAACAACACACTTGAATACCGTTTGTGTGTAATGTACATACTTTTTAATTACCGTATTTATCGGCGTATAACACGCACCCCAAGTTTAGGAGGGAAGTTTAAGGAAAAATAACTTACATTTAAATGTCCATTAATGCAGCCTTGCACTGTGTCCCCCTGAAGCCTTGCACTGTGTCCCCCTGAAGCCTTGCACTGTGTCCCCTGAAGCCTTGCACTGTGTCCCCCTGAAGCCTTGCACTGTGTCCCCCTGAAGCCTTGCACTGTGTCCCCCTGAAGCCTTGCACTGTGTCCCCCTGAAGCCTTGCACTGTGTCCCCCTGAAGCCTTGCACTGTGTCCCCCTGAAGCCTTGCACTGTGTCCCCTGAAGCCTTGCACTGTGTCCCCCTGAAGCCTTGCACTGTGTCCCCCTGAAGCCTTGCACTGTGTCCCCCTGAAGCCTTGCACTGTGTCCCCTGAAGCCTTGCACTGTGTCCCCCTGAAGCCTTGCACTGTGTCCCCCTGAAGCCTTGCACTGTGTCCCCCTGAAGCCTTGCACTGTGTCCCCCTGAAGCCTTGCACTGTGTCCCCCTGAAGCCTTGCACTGTGTCCCCCTGAAGCCTTGCACTGTGTCCCCCTGAAGCCTTGCACTGTGTCCCCCTGAAGCCTTGCACTGTGTCCCCCTGAAGCCTTGCACTGTGTCCCCCTGAAGCCTTACACTGTCCCCCTGCAACCTTTCTAAAAATTGCAGCATGGTTGATTTTTATTTTTAAACTTACCGCCGCCACCAAGATCGGCGTGGGATCTGCGGGGGATCGGCGTATAACACGCACCCACGATCTTCCCCTAATTTTAAGGGGAAAAAAGTGCGTGTTATACGC